>JAFEMH010006334.1:27500-127410 GCA_022495995.1 Adenophora triphylla var. japonica | reverse complement strand
AAATATGATCCTACTAAAAATGTGTCGACATACCCTATGATTAAGACTCTCTTGGGAGAGATTTTTTGTTCTTTGTGTAAGATTCAAGGGAATGTAGGATTTGAGTTATTATTTTAGAACACATTGTTGACATTATTATTTTCATTATCGTTTGAATGTAATACATGTTATTTCATCTCTTATTATGTGTATGGAATGTGATTAATATGTGGTATACATTTTAATTAAAAAGATGTCTAAAGGACTTGAATTGGCCCTCCCACACGGGTAATTAGCCTTGTCACTATGTGAGCGAGCAAGATGAGATAATAATGTATTTGACACTTGTTATTAAGGGGGTATACAAATGACATTATCATATCGCCTTAACATGTGGTTAAGATGAGACCTACTTTATATGTGGGTCGATTCAAAGTTTTATGGTTCACGACTTTGAATGTCCTATGTGGAAAGTCTTAATGTGAGACCCTTAAAAGGTACTAGAAGAGTGACAGCTTTTGAGGACTCAGGTTAGATGCCAGAAGGGCAACTAGACCAAGATTCGTACGGTGTTAGAGTGTGACATGCCCATTCGAGTGGGAGTTCCAGCGTAACATACATATCATACTGTATGTGACTATAAAGCGACTTGAATGTTATTGAATAATCCCTGCTTCATCATTGTGTGAGTTCTAGTGATCAATATGTGATCACACTTATGCCCTATGTGACTTAGAACTATGTTAATGATCTAAAGATTAATGACGCTACTTTAGCATGCTGTCCAAAGGGTTTTGCACTTGCAGTCAGCCTCCTCGGAGCATTGCTGGGAAAGCTATTAATCTAAGGATAATTGACATGAGAATCTAAGGAAGATAATTATGATATACATCCCTGTTTAGTTACTCAATGCCCGGGCGGTCATATTGAACATACGGTTCAAAAAGATTGATCTTGAGCACCTAAACTTATTGAGGTTTAAACACCGCTTATGAGGGGTTAAGGATGTCTGAATTGATGTAATTATAATGTCTGGGGCATATACGAGTTTTTGTACTAACAAGGATGTGCTATGTTGGTAGATGGCATTTGATATAGCATTCCTACCCTTTTATTCCTTTCTCGTCAGTCGCACGCCTCACTTCTTGTATGAAGAGATGAGTATTTGACGGGCTTCGAGAATGTAATATGGTAAGAGACATATTCCCATTTTGATCGAGTGGGAGATGTTGGACTCTTAAGTCTTTTAGTCCCAGTATGATACGTTCAACATGGGATAAGACTTGTAGTTGGATAAGATGATGAGATACAATCCATATGGGACTGTAACTCGATACTATCATCTACTATATATTTTAGGCTTTTGTAGACTAAAATATACACAACAACAAACCATATAGATCTCAGCCAAAATACTGTCTCTAGGCTACCATCGAGAGCCTTGGAAGATGAGAGTGGAATCATAGCTAGATGCCCGACTTTGTGGTATCGGCTCGACGAGAGAAACGTGGTGATTGCAGGAACAATCGTTCGTGGGTTCGTAGCACAAGCATAAAGTCTTCCGCAAATGCAATTTGGACTAGTCGCTAATGAGGTAATTCGTTCTACCCACTGTAGACACCCCATTCTGAACCCATAATTACATGATTACACTACTCTTCATCTCTCTTTTATGTTTTGATGAAAGCATATCAGTTTCGTCATGTTTCGTTAAGTTTCTAACTAACCTCGTTAGTTTTGGACCTAACTGACTAACGGAACAACTGAAGAGGACAAAATAGTCACCAGACTAGTTATCTCGCACGAGATATCATATATCGCGCGAGATATCCCCTCGACAGGATATGCAGAAATCACTCTCCTTCTCCGTTTCAAACTCTCTTTTTGGATAAAACCTTATCAATTCGGGTATCCAATCGGAAGCGAGTTACGGAACCTTCCTAGGGGATTTTACCTCTCCACCTTCACCTCTCCAACCTCCTATAAATACTGGATGACTTTCAGTGTTTCGGAGGTCGACAATTCTGATCCTTGATCAAGAAAACACACAACACACACATTTTGTTGGTTTCTTTCCACGAAAGACTCGTTCAAATCACTCACAAAACAACTCCTAAAGTTTGTTCATCAACCTTGTTGATTAACAAACATCGAAGCCCGAATCAAGGGAACAAGGCGAAGCTCCGTCCGCATCAAGATCCAAATCAAGGATCGAGGCGAAGCTCTGTCCAAATCAAGGTTCGACTCTAAACTTGAGTCGAAACTCTGTCTGAATCTCTTCTCAAAAGGTAATCATCCTTTAAACTTTCGTTTCTCTTCTCAACCTCTCTATTGATTTTAGAGTAGTGTAATCCCATCAAAAGGATTAGCCTAGAGTCCCTTCAGTCAATGGAGGCGATCTCGAAGCATACAATCCGACATTCCTAATCAAGAAATTGATTAGGGTTTATTTGTTCTTCTTTAATTATTTTATTAAAAGATTGAAAACCTCTCTTTTCTTTAGCAAGACCGATCTCCGGATTGGGTGAAATGGATGCCTTCTAAACCTACCCATTTCATAACCTAAGCCCCGAACCCAAATCTCTTTCAAAATGGTTTTCCTATGTTTCCAATCGAATAATATAGGTGGCGACTCAAAAGATGAAAAGATGAAATTTTCTCACAACGCTACGGTGGCGACTCGGCCAGGGGACTTAAAATTAAGAGGCTTAAACTTGCGTCAAAATTAAAAGAGAGGTTTTCAAAAAAAAATTGTAAATTCGATTTTCTGCTCTCAGATGAGGCATATCTCGCACGAGATATCATATCTCGCGCGAGATATCGCCTCGACAATCTGGTTGTTTTCTGGTTTCTCCCGTTCATCTCATAGTCCAAGACGAGAGCCGAACACGCAAGGGGGATCCCAGAATTCATTATCTGCAAAGTTCCCACATCTTAAGGCCTCCCTTAAGGTGTAGAACTCGAATCTTTATTTCATTTAAATAATTGATTATTATTTATGAACTGCGTGCGATTGGGTTTTATTTAATTAAAGTCCGGTCTATTGGGGATTCGGGAGTTGTAAATTGAATTATTTATCTCTCTTTATCTCTCTTTATGTGGAACTACGACGGCCTGAGTCTTTCTAATTTGGGAGAAACGTAGGCAAGCACTTGGTGCGGCCACTATCTGTTTTTTCTTTTATTTTTCAAAAAAAAAATCTCTATTTTTACTCTATCACCTAGATTGACTCTCACACACGCGCACTCATGATATAACTGTCATTACACTACATACCCCGATTAACCCAGGACCCACACTAAGGACGGATGACGGTAACCACCTAGTCGCCGGTCTCTCCGAAGTTGTATCATCCCACTCCGCGTATTCAATCCACCTAGATTGTCATATCGCGGGGAGCCTAGGCTTCCGGCCACACGCATCGCCACATCTTCATGTAGATTGTCTTTCTAGGAACACTCCGTGACCGGTCGGTTTTTGACTCGGTAATCTTTCTTGTCTTTGACCAAAATAAAGTTAATGTAAAATTGACTATCGAGAAAGGATTCGGAAAAGTCCCTTCGGAAAAAGAAAAAGTCCCTTCGGAAATGTCCCTTCGGAATGACCCTTTCGGAAGTCCCTTTAAAGAAAAAAAAATCCTTCCGGTCAATTTTACGTGGCTTTACTTTACAAAGAATGGTTAATTACCGAGTCCCTAGGTTTGGTTTAAATTACGTATGCCTGCAAGATTTACCTAGGATGCTAGATAGAAAACGAATATTTGTCTGTCCGACCATGAATTTAGGAAATAAAAAGTGAAAAATCCATCTTTTCGGATGGTTATCTCGTGCGAGATTACCCCGTCTCGCGCGAGATATTATTTGCAGATTTCGTGTTTGTGATTGATGATCGATGTGTGCTCCCTCCTTGAGTCAAAACTCCGTCTCTAATAAAAATAAAACTTCAAAAAAAATAACTCGTGAGGTAATTTTAACCATCATCCTTTTCTCCATCTAGGATCGTTTGGGGCTAATATTCGAAAAAGACGTTTCGTTAGGATATCTCGAGTTCATCTCTAAGGTCGTCAAGCTCCCTTACCTCTCCAACGGTAACAACTCAATTTCTTTCCGACACGATGAATTCTGAAGCACTCAAGAAGGAAATTGAGGATCAAAGGATTCGATATGAAGAAATGCTACAAGCCCAAGTCGATGAAATGGAGGCCCGATTAGAACTTGAAAGAAGAATCCAAGCCGGGGAAATGAAATCCATGGTTGACGAACTCCAAGCCATGAAACTACAATTGGCCGAATTAAGCTCAAAGAAGAAAGAGAATGAGTCCTCTTCCGATGACGAAGTATCATACACTAAGAAAGCTAAAAGGCACCGCAAGCACAAGAAAAAGGTGTATGAGTCTAGCTCATCATCTTCCTCCTCCGACAATGAGAGTTATGCTTCCAAGAAAGAAAGAAAGAGGGAAAGCAAGGACGAACCCCTCACCATGGCAATGCTAGAAAAGAAACTTGCATCCCTCGATGTGAGCAAGGGAGCCTCGCTCTCTATCGACTATGACACCCTTCGTCAATCCATGTCAAAGCTTCCTAGAAAGTACAAGACGCCCGAGCATTGCAAAATTCAATGGTTCTACTTGCCCTAAAGCTCATTTGGAAACCTACTCTTGGGCCATGCTACCTATGGGTGTCGATGACAACTTGCTAGTTCAATGCTTCCCTCAAACCCTTGACGGTGCCGCTAGAGATTGGTACATGACTCTTCCACTCTCCACAAGGCTTGATTGGCCACTCGCCAGTCGTGCCTTCCAAGAACAATTTGAGGACAACACTACCTACCGCACTACTAGGAGAGACCTTGAGCAAACCAAGCAACTCTCAAATGAATCATTCACGAGACTTCGTCAAAAGATGGAGGATCAAAGCCCTGAGAAATCGTTGATAGGCCAAGCCTAGACGAACAAATTCATATCCTACTTCAATGCCTCCGCGAAGAATACCAAGAGAAGCTTGCCGGCAATTACTTCCCTAGTTTCCTCGAACTCCATAAATCGGGCCTTAGAGTTGATGAATTTATCCTTCTTAGAAAGAATTCGAAAAGGGAGAATGGTCCAACAAAGGGAGCACCGGTCGTACCTATCATGATTTTGGTGGGGCTACTCTTAAGGAAATGTTCGATGATCTAGTAGGCCAAGGAAAACTGAAGCCGATGGAAGACTATCATCCTAAGAAAATGAGGGAAGATTGGGACCACGACAAATTTTGCGAGTACCATCAGTTTAGTGGTCATGACACCAACAATTGTTACAATTTGAGGGATGACATCCAAGACTTGTATGAAGCCGGCAAGATCAGTGAAGCATCACCACCTTGGGGCTCCGATTGTCCTCTCCCTTTTTCCTTTGAAAAAAAAAAAAAAAAAAAAGAAAAGAAAAAAAACATAGTATGTTCTCGAAGAGTCGTTACTGTCTTTCTAGTACATCTCTATCCTCTCTAGTTTGTGTCAAGTAAACTATCGAGTACATTTCGAATTTCCTTATCAATAAAAGTTATCTCTTTACCCTAAACACTTTCCCAAGAGTTGTTCTTCTTTATGAGCATCATTTGATCTATGTTGAATAGTGGACCCTCATTCCTTAAATCATCACGAAAGATAGAAGCTTCTAAACAAGTTTGAAATGAAAAGTATCCTTAGAAGGCTTAAGGCTAAACATAACTCATGTTGAAAGTTGAAGATCAACAAACGAAGGAAGCGAAAGGCTGCTATCAACATTCATCCCAAGAAAAGTGGGGCTACTCAATTCAATGCTTTGAGAGTACGAAAATAAAAAGCTCGCTAGGACGAACCTCCTCAAATCGTCCTAGGCAAAAAAAAAAAAAAAAAAAAAAAAGAGAGAGAGAAAAACTCTCAAGCCTTCATCGCCCCACAACAAGGATGAAATTTCAACAAAGGCAAGAAGGACTCTCCCGCAAAGAAGAAGAGTCAAGTGATATCAATGAAGAAAAGAGGATCCCTCAACATCCTCTTACAATGAAGCCGAATGGCAACGCAAATGAAGAAGACTTTCAACATCAATCCATAAAGAGAAATGTTTAGCCTTAATTCATACTAATGATTGGCTTTCTTTTCAAATTCGTTAAGAAATTTCTAGATGATACAAGGTCCATTAAAAGTAGAGCAACTTTTCTAGACCTTTGAGCCATATAGCGTTCTTTGTTGAGTCTAGGGGCTTCCTCTTAGCCATTCTCATACACACTCTTGAAATTCAAGCATCAGCGGGGCTTCCTAACCTTTCCTCCCCCAGTCAATCCCTACTCAAACTCTCGAGAGTAATCAAATCTGCATTAGGGGCTTTCCTCTTCGTTTCTCACTCTCATCATTAGAGAATACACTCCCCAAAAGAGTCAATGCTTGGATCATCTTCCAAAAAAATAGAGTCTGTCTCTCCTCAACTAAACTTGAGATCTCATCTTTTTCCTTAATGAGATTCTTCCAACTGAGTCACCTTCGAGTGCACATACTTTTCAAAAAAAAAAAAAAAAGGAGAATAGGTCGCTAGGTTGAAAACTCGTAAAGAGCGGCCTAGGCAAAAGTTAGAGCACAAAAACAAAAGACGCAAAAGAGATGCCCGCTAGATTGAAAACCCGAAAGGGCGGTCTAGGCAAAAACCAGGGTGCGTCACTAAGAAAGAAAAAGAAGAAAATTCAAAGGGAAAAAGGAGGGGATCCTTCTTCAATTCATGCAGCCTCACAAGCCTGTTCGCGAAGTCATCTACAACATACAAGAAGTCTTGGGGCTTAATGTCAAGAGAAGCCTTGGAAAATGCTTGCTTTGGATTAGGCGGCATAAGTTCTACATAGCAAAAGCCATTGGAGTGGTTTAGAACTTGTTCAGTCAATGATCATCACACGAGAAACTTAGGGGCTTGAAGATGGAAAAGTCCTATGACAACGGAAAAATCCTCGAAGCATCCTGAACCTTAGCGTTGAACTTGGGTTATCTCAACAGAATCCTATTAGACGATTGTCTCATTCGATCTTTAGATGGACCTCACGAGTTGGTCTTCTAAACCAAAATATAAATCACAAACGATTTTCAATTCTCACATAATAAAACTCATTCTCCCCGCTGATTCTTGGAGTCGAGTGCACATTGATCGTCTTGAACAAACAAATGCTTAAGTGAATGTATGTTGTTATGCAAATGCTTTCACTAACCCTCTTGCAGGAATTAAAATGCGTAAGGTACGTCAAGTGCCTACTTTCAAAAATTTGATCAAACATGTTGAGTGTTTGGATTCCATCTACCTCCCCATATGTCAATTAAGTGCGTTGAGCATCTCTTCAAGCGTCAAGCATCCATTGCGTCAAGCAACCATCGCGTCAAGCATCCATCACGTCAAGTGCCATGCGTCAAGCATATTCCAACAAAAAGCCCGATTCAACGCCCAGACAGGTGGATCGTCAACAATTAGGTGTGTCAAACATCTAAGATGTGTCAAGCATCTAGGGTAAGTATGTCAAGTACTCACCATCAAAAGCCTGATTCAGCGCCCTTACAGGTGGATCGTCACAAAGTAGGTGTGTCAAGCATCTACAAGTAGTATGTCGAGTACTACTCAACAAAAGCTCGGTCTTGAATCGCCAGGATCGTCACCATGTAGGTGTGTCAAGCATCTACAAGTAGTATGTCAAGTACTACTCAACAAAAGCTCGGTCTTGAATCGCCAGGATCGTCACCAAGTAGGTGTGTCAAGCATCTACAAGTAGTATGTCGAGTACTACTCAACAAAAGCTCGGTCTTGAATCGCCAGGATCGTCACCAAGTAGGTGTGTCAAGCATCTACAAGTAGTATGTCGAGTACTACTCAACAAAAGCTCGGTCTTGAATCGCCAGGATTGTCACCAAGTAGGTGTGTCAAGCATCTACAAGTAGTATGTCGAGTACTACTCAACAAAAGCTCGGTCTTGAATCTCCAGGATCGTCACCAAGTAGGTGTGTCAAGCATCTACAAGTAGTATGTCGAGTACTACTCAACAAAAAGCTCGGTCCCGAATCGCCAGGATCGTCACCTCAAAGCCCGGTCTTGAATCGCGAGATCGTCACCTCACTTCAGACAAACGGTATATTGAGAATTGGGTCGGGATGTGATTCCTCGGTATGAATTTGCCTTTTCAAAAATAAAATCTCCTCGATTTTCAAAAAAATGATTTTCAAAATACCTAAAAGCGGCCTTTTCGTGTTTTGGAGTCGAACTACGTTTTGGTCGATTCTCAGATAGAGATACGTAGGCGGCCGTGCGGCACGACCATCCCAGTGTTCGAGAATGATGTCTTTTCTATCGACGACACTTCTTCTTTCATAAGACACATCGTCGCCGAGGGCTCTGTAGACACCCCATTACGAACCCATAATTACATGATTACACTACTCTTCATCTCTCTTTTATGTTTTGATGAAAGCATATCGGTTTCGTCATGTTTCGTTAAGTTTCTAACTAACCTCGTTAGTTTTGGACCCTAGCTTGACTAACGGAACAAGCGAAGAGGACAAAATAGTCATCGAGACTAGTTATCTCGCACGAGATATCATATATCGCGCGAGATATCCTCGACGAGGATATGCGAAATCACTCTCCTTCTCCGTTTCAAACTCTCTTTTTGGATAAAACCTTATCAATTCGGGTATCCAATCGGGCGGAGTTACGGAACCTTCCTAGGGGATTTTACCTCTCCACCTTCACCTCTCCAACCTCCTATAAATCTTGGATGACTTTCGGTGTTTCGGAGGTCGACAATTCGATCCTTGATCAAGAAAACACCTGACACACATTTTGTTGGTTTCTTTCCACGAAAGACTCGTTCAAATCACTCACAAAACAACTCCTAAAGTTTGTTCATCAACCTTGTTGATTAACAAACATCAAAGCCCGAATCAAGGGAACAAGGCGAAGCTCCGTCCGCATCAAGATCCAAATCAAGGATCGAGGCGAAGCTCTGTCCAAATCAAGGTTCGACTCTAAACTTGAGTCGAAACTCTGTCTGAATCTCTTCTCAAAAGGTAATCATCCTTTAAACTTTCGTTTCTCTTCTCAACCTCTCTATTGATTTTAGAGTAGTGTAATCCCATCAAAAGGATTAGCCTAGAGTCCCTTCAGTCAATGGAGGCGATCTCGAAAGCATACAATCCAGACATTCCTAATCAGAAATTGATTAGGGTTTATTTGTTCTTCTTTAATTATTTTATTAAAAGATTGAAAACCTCTCTTTTCTTTAGCAAGACCGATCTCCGGATTGGGTGAAATGGATGCCTTCTAAACCTACCCATTTCATAACCTAAGCCCCGAACCCAAATCTCTTTCAAAATGGTTTTCCTATGTTTCCAATCGAATAATATAGGTGGCGACTCAAAAAGATGAAAAGATGAAATTTTCTCACAACGCTACACCCACTATTGTTATTAGTCCTTCAAAAATAAATATATGTTTATTAATTAACGTAATTAAACTTCTTGTCTATCTTTGTTTCCTGTGTCAAATGCACGTCTTCCCAGCCATCATCAGCAACAATGATCTGTCTTTCTGGAAATCTCAAAAAAAATTAATCTCTCCACTTGTCTCCGCTGTTGTTTGGACAGTTGTGCACACAACTCTGTTCACAACCAGTTACACTTGTGATCATTATTCCCCGTTTATTCATAAATCTGCAAGTATTGTTTTTCCTCCAAAATTTTTGTCTGACTCTGCTCCTCTCAAGCTGAAACTCTGATCATATTTCACAAAGGGGTTTCTTCAGATATTTTCATGGATGTGCGCACACCTTTTGAAAATCTCTAAAGAAAAGGGGGATAATATGGGAAGTTGTCGCTCATACAGTCATTCAAAGAAGAGATGATCATCAATCAAGGGGGAGATGTCTCCTAGATGATCAATCAAGAGAGATACATGTGATGATAATCACGGAGAGATAGGACCAGTTTAGGGGGAGTTTGACTTCCCTTATGATAATTACAGGTATTGATCAGAACCACAAAAATAGGGGGAGATTGAAAGAGTATGTTTATACTCTTGATATCTTTTATTTTTCCTATTTTGGTAAGTTTAAAATTGATAATCTCGCTTTTGCAGTTTTTGTCCATAATCACAAAAATAGGGGGAGATTGAAAGAGTATGAATATACTCTTGAAATTGCTTTTTATTTTTGTAATTATGGTTTGTATATTTTTACATAAATAGATTAGGAAAGTTGTAAATATAGAGTTAGGTTTTGACTAAGATTTGATTTTTTTGTTTAGATATGTTTTTATGTATTTTAGGTAGGAATCTCAAGGATGGAAAGCTCTTGTGGAAGATAAGAAAGGATGATGTGATTTTCAGATTTAAAGGAATTTGACTCCTTGTCAAACAAGGAGTCAACCGGTTATAAAAAGGAAGCGACATCTCCTTCATTCACACGGATTTTAGAGAGAAAAATGAAATTGATACATATTCTTGAGCCCTTGTTTTATTGTTTCTTGAAGAACAGAAGCTTGATCAGTCAAGATTGTTTTTCTGTTTGGTGTTCTTAGGTTAGAATGATTTTTGTCTTTTCATAGATTTGTTTTCTTTCATTGTAAGTTTTGTTTACAACTTGTTCTCAACAAGGTTGTGTTTTATGAAAGGTTTCCAGCAAGCATAGTCTTGCTGAAGTGTTTAATTCGTTGTTATTCCGCTGCATTAAATTCTGTTCAGTTAAGTTATTTTCTTGAAAAATTCTGTTAGAAAGTTATGCTGACACTTGTGTGCACAATTGTACAGACGAGCCATCGCACAACTGGTTACAGTCCTAGCTACAAATCTTTCAATTGGTACCAGAGCCTTCTCTCGACTCAAATGAGATTGATCCTTGAAAGTAGCCACAATGAATTGTCACCATAATCATAGCCATAATAAACCGCCTACTCTAAATGGTTCGAACTATACCATTTGGAGGCGAAAATGATTATGCACATTAAGTATATTGATCATCGTGCTTGGGTTAGCCTCGTTAATGGTTACACTGCACCCATGATTGAACTTACCCTAGCCACATCTGAAGGCAAAGACGAGAGAAATTATGGGCCTAAGCCCATAGAAACTTGGACAATTGAGGAAATTGCACTTGCAAATTATAATTCCAAGGCCATGGGAGCGATCTTTGACCATGTGGATCCTCATATGTATAGTTTATTCTCTACTCAAACTGTTGCCAAAACTGTTGGGTTTTGGGGTTACAAACGTAGCAGAAGAACTTAGAAATAACAACATGAAATAGAATTTTCATACCTTAATGCGATTTGTTTGTTCAAAACGGATCTCAAAATTCAACCTTTGAATTTGTTAATGAGACTTAGATCTTCGTCTTCCTTGTTCAACCTTGGTGATGAATCAACAAACGAGATCTTCAAACTTTAGGAGATAAAGAAATCTCCCTCTAATGGTGATCCACACGCGAACGAACCAAGAACACTTCTTGTTAGATTGCTAGATGATCCTTCCGATTATTGAAACTCCTTTCAATAATCAATAGCTGTTATGGAATTGATTTTGGGACGTTTTGATCTTTGATTCATAATCAAAATCAAGGAATTAGTGTTTCATAAACCCTAATTTTCGTCGTCTATGGCTGGGGTAAAAGGATTCTATTTATACTTGCTATAAATCCCTAACTCTTAGGGAGAAGAGTCCCTTTCCAAGCCAAAAACGGGCTTCCAGCGCCGCCGGGATGAGTCGTCCCCAGGGGCACGAGTCGTGAGCCCGACTCGTCCCGTAGGGCACGAGTCATCCCCTATATGCAGCTCTCTGATATAGTCGTCCCTTCACAAGGGATGAATTGGGCCAAAAGGGCACGAGTCGTCCCATGGCAAAGTATGTCGCGCTACAAAACGTGCCAGATTTCCAATTTTCAATTTTCAGCCAGAATCAAATTCGCTCTTTGTGTGTGACCCAAATAGGAATTATATTTATGTTGGTAGTGATTCGAAACATCAAACTCACAAGACATAATTGGTTTCTAGCAAACCATTATATCCACCCAATTAATATAACATCAAAGCTTGATTTTCCCGATAGATCAAATGTCACAATCCCTTTGTCCACGATGTTCTATTGAACATGAGTCATGGTCTACGTCAACTCATATTGTTCAATGCTTTCTCGACTCCGAATATGTTGATAATCCAAGTGCATTTGATCTCTATCAAATCTCTTGAGTATGACAATACATTTCATCAACACTATTCATCGAGGGGCCCAAGCAAACATCTCTCTTCATAAGAGGGACAAATCTCGTCTTGACTTATCATTCTTCCCTACAGGAATCCAATCATGCCAACATAGCCCTTATTGCTATCCTATTAAAGATAGTGTTAGACTACATCAAACACAACGTTCATCAAGTGGAAGACGATGATAATCTCAGGTACAAAGGATTCAATAACACGACTATCATGAGATTTAATCATGACGCATATGACTATTGACCATGTCATAAATCTCATCGGTAGGTCATGTCCAGTATTTGTTCTCTAGCAAGTACCCATAAGTGTAATGTGCATCACATGCATATAATCATCTCCATGATTATCCATTACCAACTTATACTAGTTATTTACAATAACTAGGGACACAGTCAATATAATAAACATGTAAACATATAATGAACTAAATAAAATTTCTCTATAATAGATAGTAAAGACGATTACATAACGGCATCGATTATTAGTCGTAATAATAATCAGCCTAGGGCATAACATCAACAATCTCCCACTTGCACTAGGCTCCATCTCCTAGGTATCGTATACCCATGGACCTCACATGACCATTATGCTTTTGCTTGTGTGAGGAGCTTTGTAAGCATATCCCTTATATTATCATCGGTTAATACTTTGCATCTCTCATCGTCTCCTCATTCTTTGAATTCTTGAATGAAGTAAAACGTCTAAGTATGTGTTTGGATCGCTAATGTGACCTTGGTTCCGTTGCTAGAGCAATTGCACCACTATTGTCACAATAAAGTTTCACCACATTAGTGATACTTGGAACATTTCCAAAATACTAAAGAACTTTTAGATCCAAACTGCCTCTTTAGCTGCATCAAATGTTGCTAAATATTCGGCCTTAGTAGTAGAATCGGCTACGGTTTTCTGCTTGGAACTCTTCCAACAAAACCGCACCTATAATAAGCATAAACACAAGCCCCAATTGCGATCTTTAAATTTTCTTTGTCAGTTTGGAAGCTATCATATGTGTAACTCTTACAACATGATTATCTTCCATTCCTCCAAAGACCAAGAACGCATCCTTAGTCCTTCATAAGTACTTAAGGATCATCTTAACTGCCATCCAGTGGTTCTCATCAGGATCAGATTGGTATCGACTCGTCATGCTTAGAGCATACGAGACGTCGGGTCTAGTACAAATCATGGCATACATGACAGATCCAAATGCTGGAGCATATGGAACTTCATGCATTCCCTTTTTCTCACCAGTTGTCATAAGACACTGAGTCTCGCTAAGAGTAACACCATGATCCATTGACAATTTACCTTTCTTAGAATCTTCTAAGAACCTTGTCAATGTGAGTACTTTGACTCAAACCAATTTATCCTTTTAGATCTATCTCTATAGATCTTGATGCCAAGGATGTAAGCGGCTTTACCCATATCTTTCATTGAGAAACATTTCCTTGACCAAGACTTGACAGTCTGAAGTGCCGGAATGTCGTTTCCAATGAGTAAGATATTTTCGTCATACAACACTAGAAATAATACTATGCTCCCACTGAATTTCATGTATACACAAGGTTCATCTTCGTACTTGATGAAGTCAAACTCTTTGACTGATTCATCAAAATGAAGATTCCAACTCCTCGAAGCTTGCTTCAACCCAAAATTGGATCTTTGCAACTTGCATACTTTATTAGAATTCCTTGGATCGACAAAACATCGGGTTATGTACTTTACACATCCTTAAGAATCTTTCCATTTAGGAAAGCTGGTTGACATCCATTTGTCATATCACATAGTCACAATATGTGGTTTATGGCAATTAAAATTCTAATAGACTTCGGCATTGTAACTGGCGAAAAGGTTTCAACATAGTCAATACTATGAATTTTCCTAAATCCCTTTGCTACAAGCCTTAGCCTTGAAAGTATACACCTTTCCCTCCATGTCGGTCTTGAAGACCTACTTGCACCCTATAGTTTTTACACCTTCAGGTGACCCAACCAAGTTCCAAACTTGATTATCAAACATGGATTGTAATTCGGATTCCATGGTTCCTAGCCATTTATCCGAATTAGGAGTGGACATCGCCTCTAAATAGGAAGTAGGTTCATCATTCTCAATGACTTTCACTTCATTACTTTCCGATACGAGAAGTTCATATCTCTCGGGTTCGGATCGTAACCTATTCGATCTACGATGGACTTGTGCATCTTGAACCGATTCCACAACTCTTTGTGAATTTGGTTCCGTCTCTACTCTTGGTTCCATGTTATTTTCAGGTTCTTGAATTTCTTCAAGACTAATTTTACTCCCACTAGATTCTTTTTGAGAAACTATTTCTCAAAAACGAACCATATAGAGCAACAAACACTTTGTTCTCAATGTAGTTGTAAAATTAATATCCGAAAATAACCTTGTCAGATTTGGTGCTAACTTATCAGAGACAAGTCTCTTCACATAAGCAATATTCATGAAAGACAAACTAAGTTTTCTTCCATGCCACATCTCATGTGGGGACCTAGGAACCGATTTAGTAGGGACTCTGTTCAGTGTAACCGCATCATTTCTAATGCATATCCTCAAAATGAAACAGGAAGGTCAACTTGACACATCATCGAACAAACCATGTCGTACAAGGCTCAATTCCGCCTCTCAGACACACCATACAATGTGGTGTTCTGGGTGGAGTCAACTCTAAAACGATTTCATAGTTTTGAAATGATAGTCAAACTCTTGGCTTAAATATTCTCCGCTTCGATCGAATCGAAATACTCAATAGTTTTGCCAAGTTGATTTTGTACTTCATTTTGAAATATTCAAAATATCTCAAATAATTCACTTTTGGACTTCATCAGATAGACATAGCCATATCTAGATAAGTCATCGGTGAATGTAATGAAATATCGAAATCCTCCCCTAGCAATGTTGCTCATTGGTATACATCAATATGTATTAAGCCCAATAAGTCACTAGCCCTTTCACTACTCTTAGTGTAGGGTGGTTTGGTCATTTTTTCCAATAAACAAGATTCGCATATCTCATATGATTCATAATCATGTGAGTCTAACATTCCATCTTTGTGAAGTTTAGAAATGCGTTTCTCGTTTATATGACCAAGCCGGCAATGCCACATGAACGAGTTGTTCACGTCATTCGGTTTAGACTTCTTGTCCACATGATAAACATTTTCAACACTATTTTGTTTCTCATCAACATCAAGAACATAAAGGCCATTAAATGAATTTGCAATACCATAAAGCATATCATTTAAATAAATATAAAACTTCTTATTCTTAATAAGAAAATTATACCCTTCATTATCCAAACAAGAAACAGAAATAATATTCCTACTCAAATCCGGAACATAGTAACAATTGTTCAAAACAAGTACTAAGCCACTAGGTAAAGTTACATCATATGTCCCTACGGCTAATGCAGTAACTCTTGCTCCATTCCCCACACGTAGGTCAACTTCACCTTGTTTGAGTAGCTTTCTATTCCTTAGTCCCTGCACATTTAAACAAATGTGAAATCCACATCCGGTATCTAATACCTATGAACTAGAAATAGAAAGAAAAATATATATCATATAGATACCTGAATCAGAAGCAATCGTATTGCCCTTCTTCGCCTTTGGGCCTTCCTTGTAAGCCTTGCAGTTGCGCTTCCAATGACCAACCTCTTGGCAATGGTAGCAAACCGCATCCTTTTGAGACACTTTGGGAGCCTCTACGGCAACAGCAACTTTTGCCTTAGGTTTAGCAACACTTGCTTTACCTTTGCCATCTTTCTTGAACCCTTTGCCTTTGTTAACCATTAACACAGTATCGGTTCGGGGCTTCTTGATATTCTTCTCTGCGGTCTTAAGCATCGCATGCAATTTCGAGAGATTCTTATCCATGCCAGTCATGTGATAGTGCATAATGAAATGACCATAACTTTCAGGCTATGAATTTAATATCAAATCCGTGGCGAGTTCCAAACTCATCGGATTACCAAGCCTTTTGAGACGCTCAATATGACCCTTCATCTTAAGGACATGAGCTCCCACCGATTGCCCCTCTTGCATCTTACATGCAGTTAGGGCCTTAACCACATCAAACCGCTCATTTCTTGCTTGCACTTGAAACATTTCCTTTAAGCGCTCCGCAAGATCAAATGCTGTCTCTATGTGCTCAAGGTCCTTCTGAAGAGCCTTGGACATAGTGGCAAGCATAAGGCATGCAACATCTGTAGAATCATCATTATGTTTCTTATGTGCATCCCTATCTACCCTAGACATAGTGGCAAGCATAAGGCACGAGTCATCCCATGGCAAAGTATGTCGCGCTACAAAATGTGCCAGATTTCCAATTTCCAATTTTCAGCCAGAATCAAATTCGCTCTTTGTGTGTGACCCAAATAGGAATTATATTTATGTTGGTAGTGAGTCGAAACATCGACCTCACAAGGCATAAGTGGTTTATAGCAAACCATTACTCCCTCTGTTCCGCTTAAGTTGCAACATTTTGCCATTTTCGGCATTTCACTTAAGTTGCAACATTACCAAAAAAGGAAACTTTTTATTATTTTTATAATTCTCCACTCATTCTCTCTCTTCCTCACAACCACTCATTATTCTCCACTCATTCTCTCTCTTCCTCACAACCACTCATTATTCTCCACTCATTCTCTCTCTTCCTCCCAACCACTCATTATTCCCCTTTCTTAATTTACGTGCTTCAACCCTCATGTTGCAACCTTAGCGAAACGGAGGGAGTATATCCACCCAATTAATATAACATCAAAGCTTGATTTTCCCGATAGATCAAATGTCACAATCCCTTCCACGATGTCCTATTGAACATGAGTCATGGTCCACGTCAACTCATATTGTTCAATGCTTTCTCGACTCCGAATATGTTGATAATTCAAGTGCATTTGATCTCTATCAAATCTCTTGAGTATGGCCATACATTTCATCAACACTATTCATCGAGAGGTCCAAGCAAACATCTCTCTTCATAAGAGGGACAAATCCCGTCTTGACTTATCATTCTTCCCTACAGGAATTCAATCATGCCAACATAGCCCTTATTTCTATCCTATTAAAGATAGTGTTAGACTACATCAAATACAACGTTCATCAAGTGGAAGATGATGATAATCTCAGGTACAAAGGATTCAATAACACGACTATCATGAGATTTAATCATGACTCATATGACTATTGACCATGTCATAAATTTCATCGGTAGGTCATGTCCAATACTTGTTCTCTAGCAAGTACCCATAAGTTTAATGTGCATCACATGCAGATAATCATCTCCATGATTATCCATTACCAACTTATACTAGTTATTTACAATAACTAGGGACGCAATTCAATATAATAAACATGTAAACATATAATGAACCAAATAAACTTTCTCTATAATAGATAGTAAAGACGATTACATAACAACATCGATTATTAGTCATAATAGTAATCAGCCTAGGGCACTGCTTGGGACATTCTTCAACTTCATTGTGTAGGACCGGCTAGTGTTAGAAAAACTAAGCTAAGAACTTTAATGACCAAGTTTGAAACCTTAAGGATGGGAGAGAATGAAACCATAAAAGAGTACTCAGTCAAAATTTTGGACATTTCAAACGAGTCTTTTTCCTTGGGTGAATCTATATCCAATGCAAGACTCGTAAGTAAACTACTTAGAAATCTCCCAGAAAAATTTAATATGAAAATCTCTGTGATTGAGGAAACTCAGGATGTCCAAACGGTTGGACTTGATACTATCTTGGGTATTTTGACTAATTTTGAGTTAAATATTGGGGGTACAAGAGGCTTGCAAAGTAAATTCAATTGCTCTTGCAAGTTCTCAAAGTATCTCAAGATCTTGTTCAACTGTCTAATGATATAGATGAGTCAAGCTTGGGAGAAGATGAGTGTGACTTGATAACAAAAAAATTCAACAACATGTTGAAAAAGAAACGATCAACAAAGTTTTCAATTTCATCATACTCTCCTTCTTCCACGGTTGAATCATCTAAAAGGGAGAACAATATAAAGAAACATTTTTTGGAAAGTAAGAAGCCCATCGAGTCAATTCAGTGTAGGGCTTGTAAGGGTTTTGGACATTTTGCTAATGAATGTGCAAATACCTTAAGGAAAAGGGGAATGAGTTTTTCTGCGTCCTTAAGTGATTCTGATGATGATGAACAGACTGCAAATATGTCTATATGGCATTCATCTCAAATCACATTGTCTGATAGTGATTCGGATGTGGAAGTTGTGCAATACTCTGATCGCACAACTTACCACACAACTGACTACACAACTGATAACAGTGTGTATACCTGCTTGAATTCTTCTACAGCTGGTGAAACTAATAATGATCCAGAAGAAGAAGAAGTGTGCTACCTTTTAGGACTTGCACAATACCTATGTTGAACTCCACGCTGAATGGGTTAAACGTATGGAGCAACTCACGGTATTTAAACAGGTAAATGAGAAACTAACATCTGAAAATCTCAAACTAAAATCTGAGGTTGAGTGTTTATCTAAGGAGGGTGATTCTCAAAAGGACTCCATAGACAAGTTGTAAATTTTACTCACAAAGAAAGATATTGAGTGTGAAAAGTTCAAAACTGAGCTTAAAAGAGAAACTGAAATTCAAACTAATCTTAATAATGGTAAGGCTGAGTTGGAAAAAGTTTTGAATTTAGGTAATCAAGGAAAATCTGAAATTGGCTATGGAGGTCACAATTTTATCAAAGAGGGTGAGAGTTCTTCCAAAGTTGAAAAGAAAAATGTTTTAAAAAACAAAAGGAAAGGTCACAGGCGAAGACAATATGTTTGCCATCATTGTTTTGTTCCTAGTCACATTCGACCATTTTGCTAAAAGCTGAAACAGGAACTTGAACTTTTGAAGAATGGTGAATACTTGGGCAGTCTGTTGTGTGCACAACTGTACACACAACCCAAAGATGGAAGAAAAACTACCTGGGTAAGAAAGGAAATCGTGAACTGTCAAATGGCTTTCACCTCTCTTAAGAGTAGTATTGAAGGGTCCTGGTACTTTGACAGTGGTTGTTCTCGCCATATGACCGGGGTACGTGAAATTTCAATGACTACGCACCATTCAAAGGTGGGAAAGTCAACTTCGGTGGAGGAGCTCAAGGTAAGATCATTGGCAAAGGTACGTTGTAGAAGGTTTACCTAGGTTGCATAATGTGTTGCACATTGATGGGCTAAAAGCTAATTTGATAAGCATAAGCCAATTGTGTAATGATGATCTACATGTCAAATTTGATAAAAAGATGTGTGAGGTCTTCAATGATTTAAATAGATGTGTTTTGAAAGGAGTAAGATCCTCATATCATTGTTACAAGTTGGTTGAAAATCTTTCATATTTTGAATCGAATTTTGATGATGCTCCTGATCTTATTGTCAAAACTGTTGAGGATGATGGTACAGGGTGCACTTGGGAATCAGAACCAGTTAATGACTAATCTGAACCAGAAAAGGTAAATGAAACTGCAGAACAGCCAGCTGTGCTGAGAGTTGTTCAACTAGTTGTTCGCACAACTGACAACACAAGTGGTCAGACAACTGAAAAAGAAGGTCCAGATTCTGAAATTGATGAAAGTGAAGTAAGCCGAGAGAAGGACATTCCTTCCAGAATACAATGAAATCATCCTACCTCCCAGATCATTGGGGAAGTGGATGGAGGAATAAAAACAAGAGGAAAGAAGGTCAACTACCGTGACCTTGCAGGTTTGATTTGCATGAACTCCGTATACCATCAGGTACGTTCATGTTGTTGTGTTGCCAATGACGAATCTAATTCAGAGGCATTTTTTAAGGCATTTGAGGGGGAGATAATCATTGATTCCAAAAGCACCAATGTTGGATGTTTATTTCTTGAAAATAAGTTGTATTCATGGGATAATAGGGAACAAAATTTTGTTATCCTATCAGCTGCTGAATCAAAATGTGTGGCATTTGATAGTAGGTGCATCAAACTTCTTTGGATGAACAAATTGGTCAAATACTATGAAATCAAAAACAAAGTTTTATCTATTTTTTGTGATGCTAAAAATATCATAGATATGGCAAATGGCCCTGTTCAATACTCTATTCCTAAGCATCTAAATATAACTAATTATATTTCTCACATACTTTTATAGAAAAAACACTAAAAAAAAGAAACCATAACTAACGAAGCCTATCCTATCCATGTTCCAATGTTGAAGATACCAAACTAGCAATAATATATGTCCAAATAACTTAATTTGTTCAATAATCTTCAATTAACATGATCGAGGCGATTTAAGTGCTTCGAGTGTTGATTTTCCGCAAGGACCTTTTGTTCTAATGGCAAGCCGGTACTCGTTAAATGTCATAGGTAAATACAAAGGAGGTTCGTCTTCGTTGACAAGCTCTTTAGCTGGTTCAATAAGTATGTCTCCTCTAGGGTTGTAGAAGAATGCAAGGGAAACTCTCTCTGCAGCAGAGTTCACAATTACTTGATGCTCCACACTTTTGTACTTTGTATTGCTAAGAATCTGTTTTTAATCACAAAAAAAAAATAAAAAATTTAATGCTTAAACTCTGTGTGTTTATCATTCAATAGTAAAATTGCCTGTTATAACTCATCTTCGATTTACTACTTAAAACAGCGGTAAAAATGTTAGTTTTAATTTATAGACGAGCAGTATTATAGAAGCAATCTTTCTTATAATTTAGGAAAAATTGATTTTTCACAAGATCTTATCTTCAACTATATATAAAAAAAAAAAAGTATATATGGAAATGGAATTTGAGAAAAGAGACTGTACCTGAATTTGATCACCAATATTCACAATGAAGGCATTAGGAATGGGATTAACGGTAAGCCAATCATCGCCTCGACGGACTTGAAGACCGGAGACATGTTCATCGGGCAAGAGGAGAGTCAAAGCCCCAGGATCAGAGTGTGGAGAGAGACCTAATGCAAGATCTGGCTGAGGGCACTTTGGGTAAAAGTTGACCCTCAAACTAGCTCCAACTTGGTCATGACCTCCAAGAGCTTGTTGAAGGTAATTTTCATCTAATCCAAGGTTTATTGATAAAACCTTCATTAATTTCTCAGTTAATTTCACTAATTCTTCACTGTATTTTGCCACTATTTCCCTGAAACGTGAAATAATTGATGTTATTCAAATAATAAAAAAAAACTAGATTTAATATATTACTAGTGTTAGTGAAGGTAAATTATGCAGCTGTAAAAATAATGATATACTCCCTCCGTCCCATGATAATGTAGACAGTTTGACTTTTTTTGAAATTTGACCATACAACTACGAGAAATTAATATATTATAATTAAATTTTAAAACTTTTAATTGTTAGTGCTGTTAGTAATAAATCAATAACAACTTTTAAAATTTCATTAAAATATTCTAATTTCTCGTTATTGTATGGTCAAATTTCATAAAAAGTCAAACTCTCTACATTATCATGGGACGGAAGGAGTATACAAAAACAATGACTCATTTTTTATATATAAATATTTTATTTTTAAAAACTTATTTATTTTTATAAAATCATTTCGTTTTCAAGACAAAGTATTTAGTTGAAAAAAAATCATTTATCACGTGGTCTAAAACTAGGTCAAATCCCCTCTGGACATATCTAATCCGTACGTTAATATAGACCGGTAACTCAAAGTGTAAATCAAACAATTTCATATAACCACTCTTATTGGTGGCGCGTGTATCTCACCTGAGTGATTCCGGGAGACTAGGCCACTTCTTCTCGTCCCTCACCATTGTCGGAAGGTAATGAAGAAAAAAGTAATCATTCCAATCCAACTTTGCACCTTTCTCCACTCCAAGACGGCTCCCGTACCCTTCATAGGTGATCGGAGAATTCGCGTATGCCTGTTTGACCTCCACCGGTTGATGAAAGAATTCCCGCCAAATTTCCCTAGTTTGGGACATCAATTGATGGTCAACGCCGTGGTTGACTACCTGAAAAAAACCCCAGTCACGGCAGGCGGTGGAGATGAGGTTTGAGGTGGAGAGTTGTAGGGAGACGTCATTGGAATAGAGGTTGTTGAGGTCAATAACCGGAATATTGACTTTTCTCGCCGGACAGTCAAGTGGGGAAAGCTTTATGGAGGGGGAGCGTTTTATGTAACGCTCCGGGATGACGCGTATCCCGCTGTCGGATAATGATTGGACTCGTACTATTGGTTCTGGCCAACTTTGTAGGCAGTTCATTGTGTGTGTCTTGTGTGTGAGAGAAGGAGAGAATAATGTCAAGTGCCTAGTAATGGTGTTGTGTGTGTTTTAGAGAGAGAGAGTGAGATGAGCACTTAGTGAGGTGAAGTGTGTGAGATCGAGATAAGAGTTGAGTGGGAGTAAGAGGGAGTATATATAGAGTAGAGAATAGAGACAATAGAGGAGAGAGAAAGAGAGAGAGAGAGAGAGAGAGTTGAGATAATTCCGGCGCCGTGGTGGAAATTTTTTTTCTATCTCACTAGTGTGTGTGTGACTGCGTGTTTGCGTTGGGGTGGTGGATAAAGGGCAACATGATTAAAGAAAACGAAAGATGTGGAAAATACGTGGCTGGAAATAAACACGGGTGAAGTAGGAATTTCCCCTTGCTTTCATTACTCCCTCCGTCCCGGAGATCTTAAGAAAAAGTAAAATGGCACGGAAATTAAGGAATATTATTATAGTATTATGAGAGAGAATGAGTGGAAGAAGTGTTGTGAGTGTGAAAAATTAAGTAGGAGAGAGAATGAGTGGAATGAATAGTTAGGAGAGAGAATGTTGTGAGTATAAAAGTAAAGTAGGAGAGAGAATGAGTGGGGTAGGAAGAGTATATAAAATTAATAAAAACTTTCTATTTTGGGATTTCTTAAGATAAGCGGGACGCCCAAAATAGAAATTTTTCTTAAGATGGGTGGGACGGAGGGAGTATATTGGCTAAGATTCATGGTTTCATTGATATGATTGAGTGGTTTTCGAATAAATTTTCAAACCCTCTCAATTATAAATTTTTATTTTATGGGAAACTTATTTTTTTTATAGATTTCACTTTTATTATCAAATTTTATTTTTACATTTTTATTATTGTATTTCAAAAAATGATGTCATTTTATAACAAATTTGAATATAAAATGACAATATTGTTTATATACGATAGTAAAAATGAAATAAATATGGATATAAATAGCAGATTTGAATGAAACCATTGTATGTAGTATAACGATAAAAATGATAAAAATTAAGTTTGAATGTAAAAGTGAAACACGTTTCAAAGTAACATAGACAAAAACGATTTTTTTCCCTTTTATTGTACAATAAATATTGTATTTTTGGATAAAAATAAATTTAATAAGATTTTATCATAATACAAATAATAGTATATAAACAAGTAAAATACACTTTTTACAATATTTGATAAGTTAATTATGATATTTACTATTCTTGTTCCAATATAAATATTCAAATTTACTTCTAATCAATAGCGAATTAGGAAATTTATTTTGGGAATGAGATAGTATGAAATGTATCATTATTTTTTCTTTCATATTTTTTTAAACAACATTTGGTAAAATCATTTGAAGATTGACACTAGTAATCCCTCCAACCCACTACAATTATACACACAAATGTTTAAAAAAAAATAGTGATATTCAAATATAATTTAGAGAATCTCAAACTCAATTCCTTTACTAAAGAAAATTCTCTCTAAAATATAAATGGGCCAAGTTATCTAAATATGCCAAGAACACTATTTGTATATTGAAATCATATGAAAAAAAAATGAAATATTGCTCTTTTAGTATACTCCCTCCGTCCCCATAAATAAAAGCTTCACTAATTACCGAAAAGGACGTCCCGTTAGAAGCTTCACCTTTCCTTTTTTGACAAATAATATTTACTATTTCCTCCACTCATTCTCTCTCCTACATTATTTTAATACTCACAATACCATTATAATTTACTATTCCGTCCACTATCTCTCCTATTTTCAAATTACACTCACAACATTTTTTTTTCCTCCCATTTTCATAATTTGCGTGCCCACCCAAAAGAGTGAAGCACTTATTGGGTTGGGACGGAGGGAGTATATTATTACCCTAATCAAGATAAAATCTTATGGCCCATTGATTTTTGTATATACAACCATGTGTATTAATTACAAGTGATTTAAACATCATCCATGACATCATAGATTTGATCTCATTATCAGTAATCATGGATTTGATCTCATCACCGATAATGTATAGAGAATTCCGTATCCCTTGATCTTAGGAAAAAAAAAAATCCAAATTAATTTGACAAATCACTTGCGAATCAGTAATCTAGATAAAACATATAATTACGAGGAGTACAAATCACTTCTCTACTTTTTTTTTTTTTTAAGCAAACAACGCATACTTGAATAAAAATTAAGAATATGACGGTCTACAATAGTTAGTCTCATCCCAAAAATAAGTTGTCGCATTTTCTCGCGTTAAAGTGGATATTGTGAATCTTACTGTACAAGGATGGGTCGTGAATTTTGAGATTTATGGTGGATGTTTTTTCGTCAACACCGGTTCTGTATATCAAGTGCTTAACGCAAAATTATATGCGATGAAGATTTTCTTAAATGCCGGATTGCGGCAGTCTCCAAGTTCTTCTTGGAATGGAATTCGAGGATCTCATGATTTAGACGGGTTGTATCATTGTTGTAGTTTAAGAAATGTATCTTCTGTTTATTATCGGGATGAGCCTTTGACATTTGTGAAGTGTCATCTCTTTTTTAAACGTGAATGAAATTGAATTTTTTTTTTGCTCAAAAAAAAAAAAAAAAAAACTTCAGACATCACCCAAATCAAGCTTTTGCTAATGATATCGTCAACTCTAGACATCATCCAAACCAAGTTTTTGCTAATGATATCGTCGAAGCCAAATCTACATTGATCTACGTTGCGAGTATAATTACTTGAGACACCCAAATGTTTCTCCAAAAGTAACTTGAAAGAATTCATGAAATCCCCGAATGAAAATTATTTGGCTTTGAGAACATAACGAAGTAAAGCATTAGAGTTGGCAATAAATATCCAAACAAATATCTCAAGCAACATAATAACAAGAACAAATATAAGCATCATAATACAAAGGCTCGCGCCATAAGGGAGAGAATATAAGGACTCTCGATTAGGAGAAAAGGCAAGGGCTCTCGACAAATAAAAGAAATTCTACTTGTACAATTTTGATAAAAGTATTTGGACCAAAGTGAAAAAAAAGGAGAACAAGAAATTAGGTGTCTGATATGTCGAGAATAATAATCGTTTTTCAGTCCAATTTTTGGAAAAAATAAATTACCCGACAACTATCGATTCCTTCTTACTTATTATTTGGTTTTAAAATTACTCCCTAATTTTGCATTTATTAATTGATAAAGTGTAAATTAATAAATGCAAAATTTGAGATTATACAAAATAAATGAATCAAGAGTAGAGAAAGAGGAAGATTGAGAAATTTGAGATCAATAATGGAGGAGAAGGAACGGGGAGACCGAAGGAGACTGTTTTTTTTGTAGTTACCTCCCTTCTTCTAGTCCCTCCTTTTATATCTCCTCATCTTAATTGGTTCAACTCATCAATATTTTTTCGTAAAATCTGGGGAGAAACGCGTTTCTCCATAATTTATGGAGAAATGGGGTCCGACTTGTCGCGCGACAATACATACCAAGGCTTCTGGATATCCAGAATCTTATGAAAGTGATATCCAGAAACCTTCAAAATGAATATCCAGAAACTTTCAAAATATTTCTGGATATTCATTTGATGGTTTCTGGATATACATTTGAAGGTTTCTGGATATCCAAAAACCTTCAATAAGCAATTTCTGGTCTTGACCTTGGATTTGGCTTCAAATCTTTTTTTCTGGATATCCGTCCCAAAGGCTTCTGGATATCCGTTCCAAAGCTTCTGGATATCCAGAACCCTTTGAGACTGATATCCAGAATTTTTTTTCTGGATATGATCCATCCCAAAAGTTTTGGATATCCAGAACACGTTTCTCCATACTTATGAAGAAACGCGTTTCTCCAGAGACTGACTCATATTTTTTACACCTTCCTACCTAAAGTATATATATATATATATATATATATATATATATATATATATATACTCCCTCCGTTTAAGGTGTATACTTATTTCCCTTTTGGTCCGTCCCAGCCCAGTGTGAACTACCATAAATGGTATGTCCTTTAATATTTTATATTCTCCCTACCCCACCCACTCATTAACTCCACTCATTCTCCACCACACAATTTATTCAACCAACCTACTATTTACTCAACTCATTCCCTCTCTTCATTTTCTACCACACATTTTCATTATCTTAAATAATATTTCTTAATCGGCGTGCCTTGGTCAATGGTTCACAGTTGGGTGGGACGGAGGGAGTATATATATATATATATATATATATATATATATATATATATATATATATATATATATATATATACTCCCTCCGTCCCGAAACAATCTTCACACTTTCCTTTTTGGGCGTTCCAAAACTTACTTCACACATTTAAAACTTACCTAAAATGGAAAGGAATCTTTACTATTCCCTCCACTCATTCTCTCTCCTACATTATTTTAATACTCACAACACCATTATAATTTACTATTCTCTCCACTCATTCTCTCTCCTATTTTATTTTCACACTCACAACACTTTCAATATAATACTCCCTCCCTAAAATCAGTGCAAACAGTGTTTGTGAAATAAGTTTCGGGACGGAGGGAGTATATAATTTTCATGTATTGATTAGTAAAATTCTAAACCAATCTCAATGTGTTATGTATACCAAATCTAGAAGTGGAATGGTCGAAGCTAAAGTTCAATTCAGCCGAATTCAACAAAATATTCGTAACGAACTTATCTTTTTTCAGAAGGGCTTTTGGCTTCACATGTTAAATAGTAACCAAGATTAGTATACACAGCACGTGTGATAAAATGCACGCGGGATCTTAGCCTGATGGTTAGAGTTCATGGTTCCAACCTGGAGGTCATGAGTTCAATTCCCCCACCAGTGGTTAGAGGAAATGACATTGCCCTCTCTAGCATAGCTAGGCGCCTCTGTGAAGTTGCATCAAGGGGGGAGCGGTGAAATGTGTTGATCCCCTTCTTCTTAAGAAAGAGAAAAAAGAAAGCAAAAAAAAAAAAAGCACGTGTGATAAAATAGCCAATGCTAGTGCAGTTTAAAGGAGCTTAATTAGATGGTATTTTATTTATTTCCTTGTACTCCCTCCGATCCAAAATGTTTGTCCCGCTTGATTTTTTTATTAAATTTTGACCACAAATATATGACAATTTAATTATGTTAATGAAATTTTAAAAATTTCTATTGATTCACCATTAATAATATTATCAATAACAACTTTTAGAATTTCATGAACATGATTAAATGATTAATCTCTCATAAATTTATGGTCAAAGTTCAACAAAAAAGTCAAATGGAACAAACATTTTGGGCCGGAGGGAGTATATAATAATTAATGCGACCTACATTTAATTTTTTTTTAATATGTTTTATTGTTTTTTGTATATTGCTTCTATATATCAAGATAAAATATTATTATATATAATTACTCCCTCCGTCCCACAACAAGTGACACACTTTGCTATTTTGGGCGTTCCACTGATAAGTCACACTTCCTAAAATGGCAAAGAATCTTTACTATTTCCTCCACTCATTCTCTCTCCTACATTATTTTAATACTCACAACACCATTATAATTTACTATTCTCTCCACTCATTCTCTCTCCTACTCAACTATCTACCCTCATAACACATCAATCTTTTCACTTTTTCCTTAATTCCCGTGCGGAACAGTAACTGTGTCACTTATTACGGAAAGGAGGGAGTATACTATTATTAGAAATACAACTTATTTTGTGGAAAAAAAAAATGTGATTATTATTACGAAAACGGATGAAGCATTTCTGGGAGTACATATTTCTGGGAGTACATTTCTGGGAGTACATATTTTGATTGATGTAGTAAACATTTATGAGATAACTCGGAAGAAATAACCAAATGATGGAATCAAATAGAGCAAAATTTAAGTGTTCGATCGTTTCTTGGTATTTTTTTTCTTTATTATACTACTCCCTTTATTACAAAAATAAATGTTTAAATATTTCAAAAAAAAAAATAAATCAGAGATAGTTTTATTTTTAAAAATATATAAACATTCATTTGATACGGCCGAAATATTTAAAAATGAATCCGCTAGCTCGATTATTATGTGAAAAATGATGCTGGCGTGAACACGAGACTAATCTAAAGTCAAAATAAATATGGTACTACAAAGAGAAATGGGTATGCAACAGTGGTGCGGTTCAATGATGATGACGGTCAAATATCAAGCTTAACTCGATCATTTTGACCTGATAATAAAAGGAAGAATCGTTAGCTCAAAGCCGAGGGAGGATTATAAATTTTATGACCTGAAAACTAGAATCTTTTTTTAAATTAGAAATGTTAGGTTTTTTGAGAATGTTGAATTTAGAGGAAAAATTGAGAATAATTTTGAATTTGAAGAGGAAGAGGAATCCATTTATATACCTCTTCCCATAGTTCCTATTGGAAATCAAGTACTTGTACCTGAAATTCAACAAAAATATATAATTCAAAATAATATAGAATCCTGTATAAATATAGAACAACATGAAAATGTTCATAATGAGGATCAAATTCAACAATCTCAAAATCAAGAAGAACCGGTGCCTTTAAGGAGATCTAATAGAGTAAGAATGAGTGCGATTCCGGCTAATTATGAGGTGTTTCTTGCTGAGAATAAGGAACATTTAGCCTTAGTGGGAGATTGAAATTGTCACGGCCAGAATCACAAGTGATATCCAAGGTGATAACAGCACCAACGATAGCACTTGAGATAGCACACACACACACACACTTCGAAAATAAAATAATTTTGTAAAAGAAATTGCAGCGGAATTATAACACCAAAATTGTTTTTCTCAAGTTATATAAATAATATAACTTGAGAGTGCCTCTTAGGCAAGACTTTATAATCACTTTATAAAATAATTACAAAAGCCGAAATGTTCCCTATGGCTATAACATTATGAGCTCTATGAAACAAGAGATAAAGAACGGAATCTTATCCTAGCCTTCACACAATTGAAAGTTTCGTGTAGCTAGGAAGCTTCAAACACACAACAGAACACGGATGTGAGTACAGAGTGTCTTACAACTGTCCACACATCCACAGATAATGCAGCGGAATAAAAACAGAATAAACAATAACACAAGGGTTATATACGCTTACTGATCTTGAGATCAGCAAACTAGGCTTACGCCAAAAAAATTTCACTATTAAAACTTTTGTTGCTTACAAAAATACGAATAAGTGAAAAACTAAAAGACGAAAATACTAAATGAGATTTAATCACCTTCTATGACAAGAACACTTCCCCTTTCCCAAGTAGGACTTATTCTAGTCAGAAGTAAAACAAAGAACTCAATAAAAATCTAGATGTAAGTTACGGATGTGAGGCACAACCTTCACTCACAACCTAAAGCAACTATGTTGAGAAACTGTGAAGAACAAATAATTTTCTCTCTTAAAATTCTGTGTCTTCTCTTGTGCTGGTAGCCTTGTATTTATATGCACCATGGAGAAGATCTTCACGTAATCAACTTCTTCCTTTGTGAGATCTCTTTACCTATAAGAAAATATATAACACACTCACAAAGAAATAGATTGTTAGTAGGTTAGTAATAATATAAAACTTATGTACATAAATACAAGATATTTACTTTATTTACAAACTCCTAGTCAAAATAGGACATAATAAATCTTTCATGAAAGCATAAAATCAACTTATCAAAAATTCTTCTTTGATTTGAAATAGGAAACAACTTATTTCCTATAATAAAGTCCTTTTCACAATAGGACAATATAAATCTTTCCATGAAAGTCCCAAAATCAACTTAACAAATGTGTGATATTGATTCGAATAAGGAAACACATTGTTTCCTAAAAACTCACGATTTCAATCTCCCCCTATTTTGGACTTTCTGGTCAAAACTAAACATTTATGAATTGATTACTATGACCAACATTTTCAGATTCGAAAACTCCCCCTGAATGGATGTGTGTGCAGATGTGTCAACACATCAACATAAAAACTGCATAGAACAAGTTAGAACTAAAAATTGCAGTTCAACAAATGTAAACTAAAGCAGCCATTCAGCAAAAGTATTTAGAGATTACAGATCAAGACTAAAACTAACAAATAACTAAAACCAATATTAAAAGCAAACCTGTTGATGTTTCATTCACAAGTAAGAATAAACAGTAAAACTCCCCCTGAGTTTAAGCATCCCAACTGAAACATCATCATCAATAGCAAAGATAACATCAGTATCATTCTCATTCCTTTTCTTCTTCTCCCCCTTTTGACTAGAAAGTGTAGTCTCCCATTTCTGGAGATCCACCTTCAAAACCTTTAAGTTTCTTGGCATGTGTCTAGGAGGCAATCAGTTGAGCATTGAGAGCAGAGGAGAGTGCATCAACTACAACAATTCCTGCATCTAGGGTTTTCATTTGATCATCAAAAGAAGTTTCAGATGTGTAACAAGATGTGGCCACATCCTGACGCACATCTACAGCTTCAGCTCCATTGATTATGCAGATTGATTAGACAGACAAAGAGAGAGAAATATATGGTGTGTGTGTGTGAGATAAAAATTGGGGCAGAGGGGAAAGAAGCACAATGAAGGATTAAAGAGATGTGACAGATGAGGCACACAATTAAACATACAACTCCCCCTTTCCAACTAAATTAAGGAATCCTTTTTCAAAAAGATCTCACACAGCCAAAATTTCACAAAGATCCTCCAACAGTTATAACCCTTTGATATTACCACACACCAAATCACGAAAAAATAGGGATTAGAATAAATCAAAATTTTGCCAACGTTTTATGGCAACAAAAAATCATTTCAGCCATATCTTTTTCAACAAAATCCCTTTCAAAATTGTCCTTTCTTTTCAAATTTGGATTGATACACATCTTTTTCTTTCATGGGAGATATTGGAGAACAAAAACATGTTAAATCAAAGAGTAAGTTAAGAAAGAAAATAAATTAACTAGCATATTTACAAAGCTCCTTTATGACCTAAAAATGCAGTATGCCTAGCATGATGCAAACACACAGGTGAAGGAAAAATCTCAGCTCACAGATGTGGCATAGGATGTGAGTCACATTTAGGGACACATTTAGATCACAAAAAGTCAATGAGCAATAATCCAATCTGCACAGCCTCTAGGATGCATCCACCAATTTTTTGTTGTGGATTTTTGCATTGTGAGTAGCTTTCACTTTACTTTAATCCCAAAGATAGCCCTTTTTCCCAGTGATCTTATCAAGTTTGATTTCAAGATTTCTTATGAGAATCACTTGAACACAATGATATGGCTTCATACTAAGGGTGAAATAATTTGTTTTCTCACTTATATATATATATATATATATATATATATATATATATATATATATATATATATATATATATATATATATATATATATTTCTTTTATAGCACCCACTGTGAGATACCTAGGAAGGTTATATCAAGTCATCAAAAGATGACATGAACAGGAAGTGCTCACAATTAAGTGATCAGAACAAAGTCAAAGATGAGAACTCACAAGTGACCACACTGAGATAATTCGTGCTAATGCATGATTTTATTTTTTTTTTGAATTTTTTTTTCACTTAATCTAATATACAGATGTGTTAGAGGATGTGAGACACATTTATGCTCACAACCTTAGATATCACACAAATCAAGAGACTTTCTCAAGGAGAAAAATCTCTCCAAATCTAATGCCTTTGTAAATATATCAGCCAATTAATTTTTAGTCCCAACAAATTCCAGACACACAGTTTTTTGTTCTACAAGATCCCTAATGAAATGATATCTAATATCAATGTGTTTTGTTCTAGAATGTTGGACAGGATTTTTAGATATGTCCAAGGCACTTTTGTTATCACAAAAAGCAGTCAAAATTTTGCTATTTAATCCATAATCTTTCAGCATTTGATTCATCCAAAGCAATTGTGTGCAGCAACTTCCAAGGGCTACATATTCAGCCTCAGCTATGAACAAGGAGACATAACTTTTTCTCCTTTTATACCAGGAATCAAGGATGTTACCAAGGTAGGAACATCGAACACAAATGTTTTTATCATAAATATTGTCTGCCCAGTCTAAGTCAATGTAACCCACTATGTTAGACACAAAGAAGTAACAACATACCTTGGAGTATAAGGATGTATGGCTCCATAAAGCATCCAAATAACTGTGATTTACCTTCTCATTCCTTTTGGTTTGCCTTTGATGATGCATTTCACCAACCACTTAAGAAGTGGGGTGATCTTTCTGAATTCTGGACAAAACAGACCCAACATGGTCTCTTTCAGAAATAACTTCTCCTTCTGAATCTGAAGAGCTGCCTTCAGACTCAGTTCTTTGAGTGGATGTGTGTTTAGATGTGGGAATATTTGTGTTTACATCTGCAGATACATCCTTCTGCACATCTGGACACACATCTGCCTATTTTTTCTTTGTAGTGCTTTTCGTATCTCCAGCACTTATATCAGCAGATTTCCACTCCAGTTGATAACCTGAAACATTATCCTTGGTAGATTTGGGTTTAAGATCAAGGGTATCATCAAATACAACATCAGAAAAATTTAAACAAGACAAATTATCACAAAGCTTGTAACAATTATCAGATGATCTTAGACCAGTGAGGACACATGTGTTAGACTCATCAGACACCTTACATGTATTCTTATCAAACTTCACATATAATTCATCATCACATAACTGACTTATATGTTGGGCTTTTAACCTAACGGTTTATTTAATATCCGCAAGCGCACGGGCTATTGTAATATAGCGGGTGCAAGTACGGGTCGATCCTACAGAGACAGGGTTTACATAGGAAATATTTTTGTCTTTAAAGTTATAGAAAAGATTGGGGGGAGATAAAGTTTGATTTTGGAAATAGAAAGAACATAAACACAAAATACTTTGATAAAACTCTTATAAAATAAAGCATTCTCGGGATTGGAAATCATACACATAATCTTGTTCATCAAATTGTCATTGTCTTAGAAATATAGGTTTTCATAAAAATCAAGGATGGTATGTTAAGCCTACGCTACTTCGGGTTAAGACAGTAGCGTTTGTATTCTTCACTAATTATGTCCTAACTGTTTGAGATTTTGATTTATGTTACCCCGCCCTGTCACAAACGGGCATTCCGGCTTATCTCTAGCTGACCATAATTAGTAAGAATCCATTAAGAATGAGAGTCAACATACTTTCCATTAAAGGAACATCCCTAGGTCGTTGAACTACTTTCATGATCAATGGAACTTAGTTTCTTTATATGGTTTCGTCAATCGAGATTCTCCACTAGGTCCATCTCTCAATTGACTGAATCATACTAGTTGGACGTCTCCAAAATGTAAGACATTTAGAGATTAATATAAAGAAATTGTTTAGATGAAAATAGAAGACAAGACTTTATTTATTTTAAGATGATGAACATGTATGCTTTTGAGTTTCCAACCCCAAGAACAAGGGGGATTTACTCACTAGCCATCTAGAACATATAAGCAATTAAAAATAGAGAATAGAGTAAGAAGACTTATGATGAAATAGAAGGCAAATGGCTGGAAATAATGCTTCACTTTTATTGCTTTTCTCCAAAGTAACTTCAAGAACAAAATATGGACTTTGATCTTCAAAATATCTTTGGAAATCAATATGAAAAGTATTTGTGTTTAATCTCTGATGAATATCTATAGAATATCAGTAAATTTCTATATCTAAGACTGATTACAAGGGGTCCTTTTATAAGGGAGAGGGAACTCTTCAAGAAGGTGCTTCCAAAAGGTGCCTTTTAATCTGCAGTCACGACCTTGCACGGCCGTGTCAAGGGTTTTGCACGGCCGTGCACCCTTGGCGCCAGATTTGAATTTGAAATTGGAAGATTTGCACGGCCGCTCCTCCATCAGCTGCACGGCCGCTCCGAGGTTGACACGGCCAGGTCCAGTATATGCTCGGCTACTCCATGGTTTGGGGCCATAAATGGCCTGTCATGGCCTTAAGTGCACGGCCGCTCCACCATTGGCTGCACGGTCGCTCCACCTGGATTTGGCTTTGTGTATTTGTTTTGTTTGGTGCTCCTCCATGTCTTTTATCTCAAAGTACCCAAGCATCCTTTTGAATCATAAAAAGGCCCTAAAACCTGTCTAAAAATGCATGAAATATACCAAAGGCGTAAAATCTAATAAATATGAAAAAGTATGTAAAAAGTACTTAAAATAAAATAAAAAAGATGATTTATTCAAGTAAAAGTATATAAAACTTAGGATAAATGACTATATAATAGTCACTTATCAAACTCCCCCGCACTTAAGCTTTTGCTTGTCCCCAAGCAAATTTAGGATGAAAATACGGAGAGGGAGAAAAAGAAAAGAAAAGCAAGAATGATCCCTCAGAAAATAAAGTAACAAGCCCTAAATGCCTTTTGGATAATGCCTTCATCTTTCTAGTCATATTTCGTATACCTTTAAAAATTATTTAGAAAGAAGCATTTTGGGGATATTTTTAAAGAGATAATTTGTAAGACAATAACCTAATATAGCATATATAGAATTTGATCAAGTAAAACATGCTAGAAGGATAAATCTTAGATCCATTTCTTGGTAAAAGAGAAGCTTTCATTCTTTAGAGGGATTTTTGAGAAAAATGAATTTATTTCTTTAAAATGTACAAAGGGAAGTATAAACATTTATTCACAAACTAGAAGTTTCCGAAGAATCCTATTGCATTCTTGAATCACAAGGGTGAAAAATGGATGATGATAGTGGAAAAATCTCATCAAAGTTTAAACAATCTTATCTTATTTTTGCACGTGTTATATTTTTGCAAAAGGCCTTAGTTATTTTTGATCCTTTCAAGTAGGAGACATTGTGGCTGCGAACCCCATGTTCCTAATACTTAGACCAAAAATACTTTCGGATATTACTTCCGTTTGGCAAGGAAGCATCATCGCAGCGAACGCCGTGCCCCGAGTTACTTAGGAAGCAATAGGTTTCTTTTTGCTTTTAAGGTTTGGTGACTAAGTCACTCTTTTAGCAATAAGATAAAAATGCCTAAACTTGATTCGATTAGTGAAAATGGAAAGATGGAATTTTGATGAAGAGGTGTGATTCAAGGGATGCAAAACAAATGGTGCTTCTAATAAGGGAATAAAATTTAAAATGTACAATTTTAAAGAAATATTTTTAATATTTTTTCATAAGAATGACCAAGTGTAGATTGATAAAGATTCCTTCTAATCAAATGTTTTTTTCTTGAGAAAACCCTATATTTTGCTATACTAACTTATGAGGCTTTTAATTATTTCCTAAAAATATCCCTATATATTTTTTTCTTATAAATTTCTAAGTTTATAGAAAATATGAGAGGAAAGATAATGACATTATTCTAGGCAAATGGCAAGCATAAGAAATAATGATTATGGATCATCATAGGGATACTTTTTTTTTATATATATACTATGCATGCATAAAATGAAAATACAACTAAGTTAAAAGAAAAAATTACACTAGAAAAGCAAGTAAATCTAGTCTAAAAAGCAAGTAAATTTAAACTAAAAAGCAAAATAAAATAAAGATAGATATACCCCACACTTGAAATGAACATTGTCCTCAATGTTTCAAGGAATAATGTCAAATCCGGGAGGGTAAGAGAAACTTACTAAGATGGTGGTGTGGGTTCTTCTAGTGTCACAAATGATACTACTCCAATTGGGTCTCCGGTTATGTAGTTTTTTAACCTTTGACCGTTTACTTTGAACTCTCCTTGTGCTTCGTTTCCAATTTCAACGGCTCCGTATGGATATAGTCGAGTCTAGTAGTCATTTTTTTTCTATTAGTTGCGCTGCAAACAGGCCTTTACTTATGAGATTAGTTGAGTAGGCTTACCTTAGTTGTCTGCTATAAGATAGCTAGCTTTTGGGCTTTCTTACGAACTTGATATGGGCCCGTCCATCTTGATTTTAACTTTCCTGGAAAAAGCTGTAAACGAGAGTTAAAAAGTAGTATCATATCTCCTTCTTTGAAATCTTTTCTTATGATATGAGCATCGTGCCATTGCTTCATTTTTTTCTTTGTATAATCTGGCACTTTCGTATGCTTCATATCGGAGTTCTTCGAGCTCTTGTAATTGAAGTTTTCGCTTTTCACCGACTTCCGCTAGGTCATAGTTTAGAGCTTTAATTGCCCAATATGCCTTATGTTCAAGCTCTATGGGCAAATGACATGGCTTTCCATACACCAAACGGAAAGGGGTTGTTCCGATGGGTGTTTTGAAAGCAGTGCGATAAGCCCATAAAGCATCGTTCAATTTTATTGACCAATCCTTCCTTGAACTTATTACTGTTTTTTCCAAGATCCACTTTATTTCTCTATTCGATATTTTCACTTGTCCGCTTGTTTGAGGATGATACCCGATGCCTGTTTTATGATAGACTCCGTATTTTTTTAATAAAGCCTCGAATTGACGGTGTGAAAAATGTGAACCACCATCACTTATGATAACTTTTGGAACCCCAAATCTTGGAAAAACTGTATCCTTGAAAAGCTTCATGACGATTTTTGAGTCGTTTGTTGGAGATACTACAGCTTCTACCTACTTTGAGACGTAGTCCACTGCTACTAAAATATAATTATTGTTGAAGGATGTTGGAAATGGTCCCATTAAATCAATGCCCCATACGTCAAAGATCTCAACTTCTAGAATATTATTAAGAGGCATTTCATTTCTTCTTGAAATATTGTCGGTCCTTTGGCAATGATCACAAGAAGTAACGAAATGTCGAGAATCATTGAAGAGTGTGGGCCAGAAAAAACCTGATTGAAGAACCTTGGCGGCGATTTTGGCTGTGCTTGCATGACCGCCATAAGGAGATGAATGACAATGATAAAGAATGTCGTTAATCTCTTCATTAGGTACGCACCGCCTAATGATTTCATCTGCGCAATGCTTAAAAAGGAGCAGATCTTCCCAAAAGTAATATTTAATTTCTGATAAGAATCTCTTCTTTTGTTGATAACTCATTTCTGGGGGAAGAATCTTGCATGCTAGGTAATTAACAATGTCTGCAAACCAAGGAGTTTCGACATTGTTTATAGCAAGAAGATGATCATCCGGAAATGAGTCATCAATGGGAAGGTCATCATTATCGGAAATTTCCAATTCCTTGGGGAGACGGGATAAATGATCTGCGACCAAATTTTCTATTCCCTTTTTATCACGGATTTCCAAATCGAACTCTTGGAGGAGAAGGATCCACCTTATTAATCTTGGCTTTGCATCCTTCTTTGCCAACAAGTATCTTATTGCAGCATGATCCGTGTATACGATTACCTTTGATCCCACCAAATATGATCGAAATTTATCCATAGCAAATACCACGGCCAATAGTTCTTTTTCTGTGGCGGCGTAATTCATTTGTGCTTCATCCAGTGTTCGGCTAGCATAGTATATTGCATGCGTTTTCTTGTCTCTTCGCTGCCCTAGAACAGCTCCAACCGCAAAATCACTTGCATCGCACATTATTTCGAAAGGGAGATCCCAATCGGGTGGTTGTACGATAGGAGCGGATACCAAAGCTTCCTTTAACCTGTTAAATGCTTCAAGACAAGGACTATCGAACACAAATGGAGCATCTTTCATTAGTAGATTAGTTAAAGGTTTAGAAAATTTTGAAAAATCCTTTATAAAACATCGATAAAAATCGGCGTGACCAAGAAAACTTCTTATTCCTTTAACATTAGTAGGCGGGGGCAATTTTTCAATAATTTCAATTTTCGCCTTATCTACCTCTATCCCCTTTTCGGACACCATGTGTCCTAACACTATCCCTTCATTTACCATAAAGTGACACTTCACCCAATTTAAAACAAGATTAACTTCTTCACAACGTTGTAGGACTTTAGATAAATTTTTCAAACATTCGTCAAAAGAATATCCGTAAACAGAGAAGTCATCCATAAAAACTTCCATTATATTTTCTATGTAATCGGAAAAAATGGACATCATATAACGCTGAAAAGTGGCGGGAGCATTACAAAGTCTGAAGGGCATTCTTCTATAGGCGAAGGTACCATAAGGACAAGTAAAGTTAAGTCTTTTCTTGGTCATCTGGATGGATAGGGATTTGAAAAAATCCTGAATATCCGTCCAAATAACAAAAATGGGAATATTTGGCCAATCTTTCTAGCATTTGGTCTATAAAGGGAAGGGGAAAGTGATCTTTTCGGGTTGCTTTATTTAATTTTCTGTAGTCTATACACATGAGCCAACCCGTGACAGTCTTTGTTGGGATTAATTCATCCTTATCATTTCGAATGACTGTCATTCCTCCTTTCATAGGGACAACTTGTACGGGGCTCACCCATTTGCTATCCGCAATTGGATAGATAATACCCGCGTCAAGTAATTTAAGGACTTCCTTCTTAACCACTTCCTTCATGTTAGGATTGAGTCTTCTTTGATGCTCAATGGAAGGTTTATGATCTTCCTCTAAATCAATCCTATGCATACAAATTTTTGGATGAATCCCTTTTAAGTCATCTATTGTATATCCTATGGCTTTTTGATGCAACCTAAGCTCATTTAATAATTTTTCAGTTTCTAGAGGGCCAAGGTTAGCGTTTATAATCACGGGATAAGTGGAGTTAGGTCCTAGGAATTCATACCTTAGATTTGTAGGAAGAGGTTTTAACTCAACTTGAGGTACCTTCATTACCTCCTTTTCCTCTTTGTTGGATGGCTCCGCTATAGTTTCCAACTTTTCATATTCAGTGTTGCCACTGGACTTTGCTGCATGATTAGTGTCTAAAAACATGGTATAATTTGTAATTTCATCATCGTCATCATCTTGCAAAGTTCTTTTCCAATCTATAAGACTTTTCTCTAGCGGGTCTTTAGATTGGGGACTTTCTAATTCCTTGCTAACCGATTCTAACATGTTAATGTCTAAGCAAGGGTTCTCAAGATTAGGATTTTTCATGAATTTAGACAAGTTAAACTCTATTTTATCATCTCCTACATTCAAAGTGAGGTTATCATGTTTAACGTCTATAATTGCCTCGGCTGTGGCAAGAAATGGTCTACCTAGAATTACAGGAATATGACTATCCTCTTCCATCTCGAGAACTACGAAATCAATCGGGATGACTAATTTCCCGATTTGGCAAGGGACATCTTCCATAATATCCACCGGATATTTAATGAAACGGTCCGCCAATTGCAGAGATATGGTCGTAGGCTTTAATTCCCCTACACCAATTTTCTTACTTACTGAAAGTGGGATGAGGCTTACGCTAGCTCCTAGGTCTAGCATGGCATTATCAACATTAAATTTACCTATATTACAAGGGATAGAGAAAGTGCCGGGATCTTTTAATTTTGGGGGTAACCTTTTTTGTAAAACAATACTTACTTCTTCCGTTAATGCAACAGTTTCATTCTCTTCTAGCTTCCTTTTGTTAGAAAGAATATCTTTAAGGAACTTAGCATAAGAAGGCATTTGTTGCAAAGCATCAGTAAAAGGTACATTAATGTAGATAGATTTTAAAACTTCTAGAAATTTTGCAAATTGTTTATCAAGTTTTGCCTTTACCAACCTTTGAGGGTAAGGTATTGGCGGATCAAAATTTCTAGTTATTTTAGGGGATTTCGTCCCCTTATTGACCTCATCATTAGTCTCAACCATGGGTGAGTTTTGACTAATACTTTCCTTAATGGGATTACTCTCTTTAGGAAGACAATCAACAAGCTCTTTTCCGCTTCTAGTAACTACCGCTTTAGCATGTTCATTTAGCATTTTGTTATGGGCGGCTAAGTTATCAAATTTATCATTAAATAACTTGAAACATTCCCTAAATTCAGCATTAGTCCTTTCTTGCTCATTTTTGCTTTCAACTATGAAATCCATTAAAAGATCTTATTTTGATTTAGGGGGAGAGAAAGTATTTGAAGTAGTATTGAAATTTCCAAATGTGAATCCCGGATGTTGTGTAAATGGTTGCAGGTTTAGAACGTTGTTATTCTTATAGGAGAAGTTGGGGTGATTCCTCCACTCAGGATTGTATGTATTAGTATACATCCCCCCTTCTGTCCAAAAGAATTTACAAAGTTCACTTGATCATTAGAGGTAATGTCAAGTAACTCGCAGTTATCCGTACTATGTGAGTTAGACCCACATAGTTCACATAACACATTTACACTGGCTACGGGATTGACATTAAGATTTTCAATTTTTTTCAAAAGCATGTCAACCTTAGAAGAGAGAAGAGTAACTGCATCAACATTATATTTACTGGGTGTACCTTGTTGTTGCTCCCTCTAATTTGATCATTGATAATGGTTCAATGCAATATTCTCGATAAGGTCATATGCCTCATCGACTCCCTTGTTCATCAATGATCCTCCTGCAGCGGCATCAATGGTCTCTCTTGTCTTGAATATGAGACCATTGTAGAAGGTGTGAACAATCAACCACTTTTCGAGCCCGTGGTGGGGGCACATTCTGAGAAGTTCCTTGAACCGCTCCCATGCATCACACAAAGTCTCACTATCTGTTTGACAAAAGTTAGTGATCTTCGTGCGTATTTGGGCAGTTTTGCTTGGTGGGAAAAATCGACCAAGAAATGCTTCTTGAATCTGGTCCCATGTTGTCAATGAATTTTGGGGGACCAAATTCAACCATTGTTTCGCCTTATCCTTAAGATAGAAAGGAAAAAGGCGCATCCGAATCGCTTCCGGGGTAATATTTTGAATACGTGTGGTATCACAATATTCAAGGAATGTTTGGATGTGGAGATGAGGATCTTCGAAAGCGGTGCCGCTATATTGGTTACTCATAATCATATGTAAGAGTTGCGGCTTTATCTCAAAGTGTGCCGCTCCTGCATTCGGCACAACGATAGGGGATCTAGTTCTCGGGGTACTTGGATTTATGAAGTCCCGTAGGGTCCTAGCTGGCGTTTGCGGTTCTCCGTCCGCCATATGTTTTCTTAAAGAGAGATTAAACGTAACAATTTATCGGAACAAAACAATATGAAAAAATAAAATAAAAAATTATGTAGTAAAGACAAAAACTTAAAGTAAACCGTTGTCCCCGGCAACGGCGCCAAAAACTTATTGGGCTTTTAACCTAACGGTTTATTTAATATCCGCAAGCGCACGAGCTTTGTAATATAGCAGGTGCAAGTACGGGTCGATCCCACAGAGACAGGGTTTACTTAGGAAATATTTTTTTCTTTAAAGTTATAGAAAAGATTGGGGGGGAGATAAAGTTTGATTTTGGAAATAGAAAGAACATAAACAGAAAATACTTTGATAAAACTCTTATAAAATAAAGCATTCTCGGGATTGGAAATCATACACATAATCTTGTTCATCAAATTGTCATTGTCTTAGAAATATAGGTTTTCATAAAAATCAAGAATGGTATGTTAAGCCTACGCTACTTCGGGTTAAGACAGTAGCGTTTGTATTCTTCACTAATTATGTCCTAACTGTTTGAGATTTCCGTTTATGTTACCCCCACCCTGTCACAAACGGGCATTCCGGCTTATCTCTAGCTGACCATAATTAGTAAGAATCCATTAAGAACGAGAGTCAACATACTTTCTATTAAAGGAACATCCCTAGGCCGTTGAACTACTTTCGTGATCAATGGAACCTAGTTTCTTTATATGGTTCCGTCAATCGAGATTCTCCGCTAGGTCCATCTCTCAATTGACTGAATCATACAAGTTGGACGTCTCCAAAATGTAAGACATTTAGAGATTAATATAAAGAAATTGTTTAGATGAAGATAGAAGACAAGACTTTATTTATTTTAAGATGATGAACATGTATGCTTTTGAGTTTCCAACCACAAGAACAAGGGGGATTTACTCACTAGCCATCTAGAACATATAAGCAATTAAAAATAGAGAATAGAGTAAGAAGACTTATGATGAAATAGAAGGCAAATGGCTGGAAATAATGCTTCACTTTTATTGCCTTTCTCCAAAGTAACTTCAAGAACAAAATATGGACTTTGATCTTCAAAATATCTTTGGAAATCAATATGAAAAGTATTTGTGTTTAATCTCTGATGAATATCTATGGAATATCAGTAAATTTCTATATCTAAGACTGATTACAAGGGGTCCTTTTATAAAGAGGAGGGAATTCTTCAAGAAGGTGCTTTCAAAAGGTGCCTTTTAATCTGTAGTCACGACCTTGCACGGCCGTGTCAAGGGTTTTGCACGGCCATGCACCCTTGGCGCCAGATTTGAATTTGAAATTGGAAGATTTGCACGGCCGCTCCTCCATCAGCTGCACGGCCGCTCCGAGGTTGACACGGCCAGGTCCAGTATATGCTCGGCCACTCCATGGTTTGGGGCCACAAATGGCCTGTCATGGCCTTAAGTTCACGGCCGCTCCACCATTGGCTGCACGGCCGCTCCACCTGGATTTGACTTTGTGTATTTGTTTTGTTTGGTGCTCCTCCATGTCTTTTATCTCAAAGTACCCAAGCATCCTTTTGAATCATAAAAAGGCCCTAAAACCTGTCTAAAAATGCATGAAACATACCAAAGGCGTAAAATCTAATAAATATGAAAAAGTAAGTAAAAAGTACTTAAAATAAAATAAAAAAGATGATTTATTCAAGTAAAAGTATATAAAACTTAGGATAAATGACTATATAATAGTCACTTATCATTATACTAATGAGATTAGTCCTAAGACCTTCCACATGATACACATTGTGAAGTTTTGGGAGTCCCTTCACATCTAGGGTACCTTTCCCAATGATTTTTCCTTGAGCACCACCACCAAAATTCACCTTTCACCCACAGATTGATTCATAGTCTATTAGAACAGCTTGGTTCCCAGTCATGTGCCTAGAGCACCCACTATCAAAATACCAAGAACCAGAGACACTACTCTTGAGGGAAGAGTAAACAATATTGCAGGTAGCATTTGGTTTGGCCACCCACTGTTTTTTAGCTTTCTTTTTGTGGTGCAGAGGTCTTAGATTACATGGATGTGTGTCCGGATGTGTATACATCTTTTCACACATCAGAGACAAATTATAACCAGATTTCTTATCAGCCTTAAATTTGTAGCAGAAGGGCCTAATGTGCCCAGAAGCAGAGCAATAGTGACAGATGTACTGCCTCCTCCTTGGCCTTTTCTTACTCAAAAATGATATTTATCTAAAAATTGATTTTTCCACACTTTTTGAGGTAGAAGCCTCACATCCCTCCTTTACAAAATTTTCTTTTTCAAAGCCCAGACCAGTTTTATTAAGTTGACCTATAGAAATAGCTTCATCAAGTTTTATTTTACTTTTGTTTAACTTGGTAAATGTACTTTCAGCTTTTTCACACTCATTCTTGAATTTTTCAAGCTCAACTTCTCTCTTGGTCACAAGGACTTCAAGTTTGGCAATGGTATCTTTTTGATCATCATTTTCTTTTGAAAGTTTGGTTTTCTCATCTTCACAGGTAATCAATTTATCATAAAGAAATTTATTTACCTTAGCAAGTACCTCAATTTTGTCCATACGCTTCATCCAATCAGCATGTAGTTCCTTATAGGTTGCAAAGAGTTCCTCATAGGGAATGTCCCTATCTTCATCATCTGAATCTCCTTTTATAGAGAAACATTTAAAGGTCTGCTCGGATGTGAGTTAGGATGTGTACACATCTGTATCCACATCCGTCTCCAGATCAGCTTCAGAAAATTCTTCTTCATTTGTATCTGCAGTATAAGCATTAAAACAGACAGAGGAAGATTCAAACGCAGAGATGTTAGCAGATACTTCATCATCCTCACTATCACTCGAAGCAGCAGTGTAACTAATTTCCCTTTTCTTAAGTGTGTTAGCACACTCATTAGCAAAGTGACCAAAGCCACGACATGCTCAACATTGCACAGAATCAGAGGATTTCTTGCTATCAAAAGTTTTCTTTTTGAAGCCCTCATCAGGATTATCTTCTTGTTTCTCTAAATCCTGAGAGATCTTTTTAGGAAACTTGTTTCTCCTTTTGTTTTTCAAAATAGAATTGAACTTCTTGGTGATTACATCCACATCATCTTCCTCAAGATTAGATTCTTTAATTTCAGAGGAAAGGTCAGCTATTTCCTTTGGAATGGCTGCAGAACTTTTAAGGGCAATACCTATTGCCTTGTTCTTTTGTTGAGCCTCGAGATTGAGCTCAAAAAAAGTTAGAGTACCAACAATTTTATATAAACCTACTGTGTTGGTGTCGTTGGTTTCTTCAATAACAGCCACCTTAATGTTAAACCTTTCGGGCAAAGTCCTTAAGATTTTGCTGACTAATCTCGCATTCGAAATTGACTCTCATAGGCTAGTGCATTCATTAGAGATTTCATGGATCTTAGCAGCATAGGAAATGATATTTTCAGTCTCCTCCATTCTAAGGATTTCAAACCTATTCATTAAAATTCTAAGCCTAGTAGCCTTTACACTTGGTGCTCCCTCACATTGTGATTGTAAAATATCCCAAGCATCTTTAGCAACACTTTCATTAGTGATGAGCTTGTACATATTCCCAGAAACATGGCTGGAAATAGCACCCATGGCTTTCGAATTATAGTTGGCTGCAAGAATTTCTTCAAGAGTCCATTGATCTTCAGGTTTTCTTTCGAAAATAGACTCACCAACACCAGAAGCAGGCTTCTTCTCCACAGTAGGAGGTTGCCATGCAACAAGGATACACATCCAAGCTCTTTCATCAATACCTTTGATGTAATTTTGCATCTTAGACTTCCAAAGGGAATAATTAGTGCCATCCAAGACAGGAGGCATGTTTTGGTGATTTTGGCATTCCATAATGACTACACTTTCTGGATCAACACTCAGTAATATATCGAGAGTAGGCTCTGATACCAATTGAAAGTTTCGTGTAGCTAGGAAGCTTCAAACACACAACAGAACACGGATGTGAGTACAGATGTGTCTTACAACTGTCCACACATCCACAGATAATGCAGCGGAATAAAAACAGAATAAACAATAACGCAAGGGTTATATACGCTTACTGATCTTGAGATCAGCAAACTAGGCTTACGCCCAAAAACTTTTCACTATTAAAACTTTTGTTGCTTACAAAAATACGAATAAGTGAAAAACTTAAAGACGAAAATACTAAATGAGTTCTAATCACCTTCTATGACAAGAACACTTCCCCTTTCCCAAGTAGGACCTATTCTAGTCAGAAGTAAAACAAAGAACTCAATAAAAACCTAGATGTGAGTTACGGATGTGAGGCACAACCTTCACTCACAACCTAAAACAACTATGTTGAGAAACTGTGAAGAACAAGTAATTTTCTCTCTTAAAATTCTGTGTCTTCTCTTGTGCTGGTAGCCTTGTATTTATATGCACCATGGAGAAGATCTTCACGTAATCAACTTCTTCCTTTGTGAGATCTCTTTACCTATAAGGAAATATATAACACACTCACAAAGAAATAGATTGTTAGTAGGTTAGTCATAATATAAAACTTATGTACATAAATACAAGATATTTACTTTATTTATAAACTCCTAGTCAAAGTAGGACATAATAAATCTTTCATGAAAGCATAAAATCAACTTACCAAAAATTCCTCTTTGATTTGAAATAGGAAACAACTTATTTCCTAGAATAAAGTCCTTTTCACAATAGGACAATATAAATCTTTCCAAGAAAGTCTCAAAATCAACTTAACAAATGTGTGATATTGATTCGAATAAGGAAACACATTATTTCCTAAATACTCACGCTTTCACACTACTAGAATAAATTAAAGTAGGGACAGACAACTTGGAGCAAATGGGAATGATCAAGGTTGGTAGCTAAATAGGGACAAACATATTAAAATTAAGGATCGCCGGAATGTCCCCATGATGCACAATATTATTTGCTATCAAAATGAAGACCAACAACAAAATAGAGACCAATAAATTAAAGTAGGAACATACAACTTGGGGCAAATGGGAATGGCCAAGGTTGGTAGCTAAATAGGGACAAACATATTAAAATTAGGGACCGCCAGAATGTCCCCATGATGCACAATATTATTTGCTATCAAAATGAAGACCAACAACAAAATAGAGACCAACCACTACCACCTCAAATAGTTTTATTTATTCAATTTATTTTTTAAAAAAGTAAATGCTATTGTCTGTCCCTCTTTTTTTCTATTATATACTTTCATTTCTTTAAAAAATAATAACTTTTTATATAACTTTTTGTAAAAAAATTCCCTACTAAATAACATTTCAAATAGTTTTATTTAATAAAAAAAAAATTAAAAAGGTAAACGCTATTGTCCGTCTTTTTTTCTATTATATACTTTCATTTCTTTAAAAATTATTAATTTTTTTTATATAATTTTTTGTAAAAAAATTTCCTACTAAATAACATCTCAAATATGTTTATTTATTTAAAAAAAATTTTAAAAAAAAAAAAAGTAAATGCTATTGTCCGTCCCTCTTTTTTTCTATTATACACTTTCATTTCTTTAAAAATTATTATATTTTTTTTATATAAAATTTTGTAAAAAATTTCCCTACTAAATAACATTTCAAATAGTTTTATTTATTAAAAAAATTAAAAATATAAATGCTATTGTCCGTCCATCTTTTTTTACTATTATACACTTTCATTTCTTTAAAAAAATTTAACTTTTTTAGTATAACTTTTTGTAAAATTTCCTACTAAATAACATCTCAAATAGTTTTATTTATTAAAAAAAAAAGTAAATGCTATTGTCAGTTATTATTTATTATGAGACGGAGGAAATAGAGTCCAACCAAAAGATGACATAATAAACTAAACAACATGAATAACTTTTTCTTTTAGAAATAAGTTTTCTTTTAATTATGCTGTCATTTTTAAAAAAATAAATTTCCTTTTCCTTTTAGAAATAAGTTTACTTTTAATTTTTTTATAAATTTCATCTGATTTTTAGTTTTCCCTCCACATATTTTCCCCAAAACATCGTCCCTCCCCGTTGCTTCCCAATACCGCGAAATACAATCCAATTTGTGTTGAATTTTCCCCAAAAATTACTTCCCTCCCCGTAGCTTCCCAATACCGCGCAATAACAATCCAATTTGCGTTGGATTCTCAAAAACCTGGCGGAATAACAATCCAATATTGCGGACAATTCTCAAAACCCTGGCGCAATAACAATCCAATTTTGCAGTAATCTTCTCTGCGTATAGGGTTCCTTGGAGATTTCCATTCAATCAATCGCTGCAACAGCTAGCACAATCACAAAATCAGGTATATTAATCCCCCTATCATCTCAAATCACATACTTGTAAAACCTAAGTCATATTATTGAAAGATTTCTTTCGGCAATATGGTTTTCTAGTAACTTATCTTAATGTTATTTATGTGCAGGTCGGACGCATCATCATCAATCACTTGAAACAACACGAAATTGGTGATCCTCTTAACCTGGTAATTGTTCCGTTGACGATTTTCTCTGTTCAACCTCTTCTATTTGATTTTTTTCCAATGATTGTTCAATTGGTCTTATGTTTATGTGTGTTAAGTTAATATTGGGTATTCATACTTTCATTACCTTAAATCTTGCTTATGTATCTCTCTTTTATTTTACTCAATTGTTTGAAGAATTAGGAATACTGTTTTGTTTTTTCTTTTATTTAGGCATTGAGTATTGACAAATTCCTTTGGGCTCATTGTTTTTTATGGGTTTGGACTAATTCATTACATACAACATCGTCTTAGAGGGCATAGAAGTTTTTGTATGACCACTCTCCTCTATTAAGTGGTCTTAAAGTTTCTGATGTTCCTGCTCAAAGGTCGTATTTGAGTTGGTGCAAAAAGCTCCAGATTGCTTGCTTGAGCAGGTTGCGTGTCTCACTATTAACAAAAGTGGTACTCTTAGTTTTGCTGGGTTGCACGCTATTTGATTCAACAAAAAAAAAGAGAAAATGAATGCCCTTCATTGGATCACCAAAAGGGGTCTCTTTCACACTATTGTTTTGTTTGTATGCTATTGTTGCACTTCATAGCAATCTCTTATAGCTGTAGCGTAGTTACAATTAGTACGTTAATAATGCTAATTTTACTTAGACTTTTTTTTTCTGTGGTTATTTGGGAAGAATAATTATGTGGGTCAATAGATGGAGGGGTCTCCTCATTCTTCCTTCTCTCCTTTCTATGCTGGTCCAAAGGAGAAATTAAAAAAAAAATCGGAGAAATTAAACCACCTTTAACTGGTGTATTATTCCCATTGCTCGTCCTCCCTCTTTTACATCAAATGAAAAATGCAAAGATTGCATATTCCACTAATGAAGTCTAGTCATTAATTTGAGAATGTTTTGCTAGGTCTAATGCTCATAGATTCTTATTATGTGGCACCGTCATTGTTACTCTTTTTGTAAGGTCTAAAAGAAAAAAACTCCTTTGAACTTTATATAACTCTATAGCTTGGATAAGTCATTCTCTTGAATTGGATTATGATGTCTGGTCTCCAAGTTTACAGTTTTTTATTTTTCTTGTGGTTGTGCGATTTCACTCCTCTTTTCATCCATGACTAACTTATCATTGATAGTATCGTCATGATTTTTATTGTTTGTGGGAAACTGAAGGTTAGTTTGTTAATAAAAAATTGCTTAAAGGGAAAACATTAATTTTCAATAGGACAACCAAAAAAGGAATACACACATCTTCTATCGAGACAAAGGGAGTGAAATTAAAACTATAAGCAGAAGTACTATATTGGGGTATTAGATACTAGCAGGGACGGGAAAGTCGGTTTCACAGTGTTCACCAACCTTAAGAGTTTGATGTGCCAGATCCATTAGATGCTCACTCATAAAGAACATGGAAAGGGAAAAGTAAGATTTTAAGACCATACCTCGGAGAGGAAATTTGAAATAATCAACTCTGACATCCTTGGCCATGTCAATCTTCCAAAGCATCGTATCCAGGATGAGCATAAGAGATACATATTGCAAATACTTGATGACTACACGTAAGTGCTTTTATCTTATTATATACTACATATGATTATGTTTTCACATTATTTTCCTTCACACCCACTTATATTTTCCAACATATTTATGACTCAAAAAACATATGCACCACTTATGTAATAGCACATAGACTACCCTCAGAATCAGGCAGCCTGGACAAGGCATCAGATATTATATTCTTCTTCCCTTTTTTATAAGAAACATCATAGTCCAATCCCATCAATTCGGATAACCACCTATGTTGTAATAAAGTTCTAACCCTTTGGTCCAAGAAGAACTTAAGGCTTTGATGGTCAGTTTTAATAACAAAATGGTGCCCCTGTAGATAATGTCTCCATTTACCCCTGTAGATAATGTCTCCATTTATTTAATGCTAGAATAATAGCCCTGAACTCTTTTTCATAAGTAGACGAACCCTGATACTTTGGGCTCAAGGCTAGGGATGGCAAAAAATCTGAACCCGCCCCGAACCCGAAAAGGCCCGCCCCTAATAGGCCGGGTTTGGGATCCAAAATTGAAAACCCGCCGGGTTTTTGTAGGGTTCGGGTTTACCCCCGCCACGCCCCGAAGCTGCCCCGATTAACTAGAAAATTACTAAAATACCCTTAACTGACTCTGCAAGTCTATGACGCTCAGATGATGATGTATGTTTTTACACTTCATGTGACTGTAAATGCAATTAATAATTTCTCTAATTAAAAAAAAAAACAAACAAGCTTCAGACCAACAATACATATTCAATTCCAACATAGATATATTAAAAGTAAGGATAAATCTCCCAAACACAAAGAGCCAGAGGGAGAATATCACATTACTAATCACTAACATAATACAAACCAATACCACTAAACATAATTAGCGATTTGCTTATTCAAAAAAGAGATAGAAAAAAGGGAACCTCCATCTTTTACACACACAAAACACCGACTAATTATTAAAAACTACTAATTTATTTAATTTTCTGTAGTAATTTCGTTATTGGATGGATCATAATAGCTCTCCAACTTATTCATTTGTAGCTTATTCTTTAATTTAAGTAACAAGCAATTTTTTTCGGGTTAAACGGGGCGGGGCTCGGGTTCGGGCAAGGCATCAAACGGGACGGGTCGGGTTCAGGTAATAGTATCTCACTGTAGGGGCAGGTTTGGGAAATGAAGAACCCATCCCAAACCTGCCCCGTTGCCATCCCTACTCAAGGCTTTACTCAGGCTATTAGATGGACTTGCTGCATAAGGACTATTCCAAATCCACCATTACTTGCTTTTATTTCCACCTCAAAGGGTAGCTAAAAAATAGGCATTGTGAGCACAGGAGTTGAGATCATTGCCACTTTTAAAGCCTCAAATTCAAGTTGTGCCTGCTGGTTCCATTCAAAAGCTCCCTTCTTAAGCAACTGATCAAGGACTTGCTTATCTCTCCATAACCTTTAGCAAATCTTCTATAGTAACCTGTGAGCCCCGAAAATCCCCTTAATTGTTTCACATTATGAGGTATGGGCCATTACTTCATATAGACTCCACCTTCTAAGGGTTAGCAGATACTCCTTCTACAGAAATTACATGGTCCAAGTATTCTAATGTTGAGCAAATGATCACTTGACTTTTTGGCAAACAACTGATAATCCTTCAGTACTTACAACACCAAACTCAAATGTTCCTTGTGTACTAAAATCAAATTGATACCGGAAAAATGGAAAAAGAGGAGGGAGCACAAGTGAAACGTTTAAAAAGGGATACTGAAATTACCCGGATCTGAGAGGCAGCGCGATCGCGCCCCGGCATCTGGCATTTCGATGGTTCGCATTTTTCGTCTGCGTTACGTCGCATTGGAAGTGTCTCGCTGTGTTTTGCTTGTAGAGTCGCCACACCGTTTTGATTAAGCCCAAAACATTGAAAAAAGGCATCAGTTTAAAAATAAACTTTTTTTTTTGTGATGAGATTTTTGAGTTCGGAGGTCAGGTTACTCCTCGGGAAGAGAATATTAGAATATTAGAGCTCACCCGAGTCACCTCGTAAAAATGAGTCTTTCGACACCCCTTCTTTCTTTAAATGTTGTGTGTGTGTGTGTGTGCGCTTTTAAAAATGCATGTTGTGTTGGATGTCTACATTGTACACTGCTTATTGAAATGTATTGAAATAGTGTAGGAAGAAAGCCTTACCAATGTTGGTTTGTGTCTGTCTTCCGCTGGAGAATAGTGTTTGAGGATGGAATAGTGTTTCGGGACGGATCGGGATTACTTCGTAATAATTATGTCTAGATACAAAGAGGTCCGTACTGACCTTTTAGCATGCAAAGAGGTTCGTACGGACCTTCCATGCTTTTGTAATTGTTATGACAAGCTAGTTCTCGTCGAGAGCTTTCTAACCATATATGGCACATCTCAATCAGAGTTCGTATGAAGGAGTTATGACCTCCGGAAGTTTTCCCTTGGTTTTGTCGTATGCTTGGATGGAGAGCGGTCCAGATTGGGGTACTTACAGAAGCCCCTCGGCGACGTCACTTATGAAAGAAGTGGGTTCGTCGATAAGATAAGGGTCCTGATCTGGATCGCGTGCTGAGAGGGAAGGTGACCAGGTTGGTCAGACGGCTGGACCCTTTGATAGGATTCCTACGTATCCCTGAGTGGGAATCAAGCCAATCGTAGTTCGTGTGAATGTGTGGACGTGTCGGTGTCCTGTGGTGAAGTAGTGAGGTTTGTGGTGAGTGGACGTGGAGTAGTGAGGTTTGTGGTGAGTGGACGTGGTGATGTCCTGAGTTGAAGTTTGTGTGAAGTCGACGTGGTGATGTCCTGAGTGAGATTGTCTGAAGGCGTCTGTACCTAAGTTGAGGCTTAGTTCGGGAGTATGAACCTAAGTTGTGACCTAGTTCAGGAGTATGACCCTAAGTTGGGACCTAGTTCAGGAGTATGACTTATGTTCGGACCTAGTTCAGGAGTATGACCTAAGTTGGGGTTTAGTTTCAGGAGTATGAACCTAAATTGGGACCTAGTTCAGGAGTATGACCTAAGTTGGGACTTAGTTCAGGAGTATGACCTAAGTTGGGATTTAGTTTCAGGAGTATGAACCTAAATTGGGACCTAGTTCAGGAGTATGACCTAAGTTGGGACCTAGTTCAGGAGTATGACCTAAGTTGGGACCTAGTTCAGGTGTATGACCTAAGATGGGATCTAGTTCAGGAGTATGACCTAAGTTGGGACCTAGTTCAGGAGTATGACCTAAGTTGGGATCTAGTTCAGGAGTATGACCTAAGTTGTGAAAATATTTTGGGACATTTATGTGGTCTTCTGGACCGGGTAGTTTAAAGCCTTCCGGGCTAGGGATAATGATTTGGGTAATTTATGCGGTCTTCCGGACCGGGTAGTTTAAAGCCTTCCGGGCTGCGGATAGTGATTTGGGAGGTTTATACGGTCTTCCGGACCGGGAAGTTTAAAGCCTTTCGGGCTATGGATAATGATTTGGGTAATTTATACGGTCTTCCAGACCAGGTAGTTTAAAGCCTTCCGGGCTGCGGATAATGCTGGTGATGGTAAAATTGTGAGTGGAATGTTTGAGGACGTGTGATGTCCTCTGACGAGGTTTCGAGCGTGTCGGTGTCTTAAGCCAAGGATGTAATTTGTGCCTTGGGGGGGAAGGCACTCGTGCTTTAAGTGTTTTGATTTTGGGAGGCGTGTTTGCCTTTGTGTTTTGTCCGCTGGGGATATGTGGTCTTGTATGGGTTTGCAAGAATTCCCGTTTGACTTTTGTCCGCCGGGGAAGGGGTTCGGGCTTACTTTGATGGCCGGTAAAGGCGAGGAGTATCTAAGTTGAGTTTTTTCGAAGGTGTCTATAGCCTAGGTGAGACTGTTCTAAGGCGTCTGGACCTAAATTGAGACTTAGTTCAGGAGTATGACCCTAAGTTGAGACTATTCTAAGGCGTCTGGACCTAAGGGAGACTTAGTTCAGGAGTATGACCCTAAGTTGAGACTATTCTAAGGCGTCTGGACCTAAATTGAGACTTAGTTCAGGAGTATGACCCTAAGTTGAGACTATTCTAAGGCGTCTGGACCTAAGTTGAGTTTGATGGCGCATTTTGTGGATCCTGTATGGAACTTTGTTTGTGGAATTTTGGAAAGGCATCATGCCGTGCTGGGATTCTTCTTTTATGTAGCATTTATTACAGCTATGTCTTGCATTTGAAGTTTATTGATATACCTTTGCTGTGTTTACCTGCAGGAGGAGGCGCCTTTGTGAGGAGGAAGTTGAATTGTTGAGGATGTGGGGCGCCTCTGACTGAGATGACGTGGTCGCGTCTCTTGCTGAATTGCTGAACTATTTGAGGGCATGGGGTGCCTCTGATCGAGTTGTTGAAATGTTGAGGACGTGTGACGCCTCTGACCAAAGTTGCTGAAATGCTGCAAATGCGCTGGCATTTTTGACCGAAGTTGCTAAAATGATAAGGACGCGATGGCGCCTTTGTTCGAACTTGCGGTGAGAGCAAGGTGGTTCATCTGTCTGAACTTGTGGTGAGGGCGAGGTAGCGCCTCTGTCTGAACTTGCGGTGAGGGCGAGATGGCACCTCTGTCTGAACTTGCAGTGAGGGCGAGGTGGCGCCTCCGTCTGAACTTGCGGTGAGGGAGAGGTAGCGCCTCCGTCTGAACTTGCGGTGAGGGCGAGGTGGCGCCTCTGGCTGAACTTGGTGAGGGCGAGGTGGCACCTTTGGCTGAACTTGCGGTGAGGGCGAGGTAGCGCCTCTGTCTGAACTCGCGGTGAAGGCGAGGTGGCGCCTCTGTGCCGGGCTTGGTGAGGGCGAGTGAGAGCCTCCGTCCGTCGAACTTGCGGTGAGGGCGAGTGGCGCCTCTGGCGGCGAGACTGGTGAGGGCGGGTAGCGCCTGAAGCTTGCGGTGAGGGCGAGTAGCGCCTCTGTGCTGAACTTGGTGAGGGCGAGGTAGCGCCTGCCGTCTGAGCTTGCGGTGCGGGCGAGTGCCTGGTGCCGAACTTGGTGAGGGTGAGGTAGCACCTCTGTCTGAACTTGCGGTGAGGGCGAGATGGCGCCTCTGCCTGAACTTGCGGTGAGGGCGAGGTAGCCCCTCCGTCTGAACTTGCAGTGAGGGCGAGGTGGCGCCTCTTCCCAGGCCGGCTTGGTTAGGGCGAGAGTAGCGCCTCATGCGGGCTTGCGGTGAGGGCGAGGTGGTGCCTCTGGTGAGGCAGTGAGGGCGAGGTAGCGCCTCTGTGCGAGAGCTTGCGATGAGGGCGAGATGGCGCCTGCACTTTGGAACTTGCGGTGAGGGCGAGTAGCGCCTCCCGTGCGAACTTGCGGTGAGGGCGAGGTGGCGCCTGCGGCGGAACTTGCAGGTGAGGGTGAGGTAGCGCCTCCGTGTCGAACTTGGCGGTGAGCGGGCGGAATGGCTAGCACCTTTGGGCTGCGCAAGTGAGGGTGAGGTGGCGCCTCCGTGCGAACTTGGACGAGTGAGGTGAGTGGCGCGTAAGAACAGGCAATTGTGAGGGCGAGGTAGCGCCTTCGTCCGGTTCTTAGCTTGTGGTGAGGGACGAGATGGGCGCTCTGCTGCAGGGTGCGGTGAGGGGCTTGGGTAAGCCTACTGCACGATGATGTGGCTTGCGGTGAGAGCGGCCCGAGTGTCTCTATGCCCGAATTTCCAGTTTGAGGCGAAGATGGCGCATAGTGCGAATCGGACTAGTGAGGCGGTGGCGCACCTGTGAACTGGTTTTTTTTTTTTTGTAGAGCAGAGTGTAGCCTTGTGTACAGTTTGGTGAGGGGCTAGGTAAGCTGCCAATCAGGTCGAACTTTACGGTGAAATGAGGGCGTGTGGTGCCTGCGGCTGAGCAGTGAGGCGAGTAGACACTTTCTGTCTGAGACTTAGTAGGCGATTATTTTTGTGGCGCGCCCACGTCGCAGGCTTTCACAGGCTAGGACGAGGTGGCACCTCTGGCGGAGCTTAATTGTGAGGCTGAGTGAGCGCCTCTTGTCGAGCTTACGGCCGGTGAGAGTGAAGCACCTGCGCAGGCATGTGTGAGGTTCATGGGACGCCTCGAGGGTTACGGACAAGGAGAGATGTCTCCCGAGGGATGGCGTTCAAATGTTTTTTTCTTCTTAGATTCGACTTCTGCCGGATTAGCTACCTTGGAGTATGCAGTGAGGAAGGTGTATGAGTTCACCGAGGATGATGAGTAGGCCATTGGCGGAGCCGCAGAGATGTGGGAGTCTTTACTTTGGTTCCAGGAAACGGTCCACGGTGTCGATGATCATGCGGTGATGAGTAGGACTTTTTTTTTTGTTCATGTTAGTGAGGAGGCAACAAAATATTTGCTTATTTATATGCCGCGATGTAGGCTTCACATGTAATGAACGAGGTCTTTTATTTTTTGCTTTGTCCGGGGTTGTTTGCTCAGGTGACCTCCCTTTTTTTATGGCTATCATCGCCTGACTTGAAATGTTTGTGGTTAGTGTATGGATGGCGGAAATGGCTTTGGTAAGGCTTTTGGCTTGATTTGAAGTGGCGACTTTAGCGCAGTTTCTGGCTTGAAACTAGGCCCGGGAAGTGATGTCACCCGGGGCGTGTTCCTATGTTGTCGATGTGACGAGCCATTCGCAGGGTGGTGAGGACATTCCGTTCCCTTAGTTTCCGGAGTTTCGGGATGTGGCATAGCACTGTCGCTTAGTGTTGGGATGACGGTTCCAACGTGTGGAGGAAGCTATCCTGCTGTATGACGGCTTTACGATGCTCTTATGTATTTTACGGGGTATGGAAGTATTCCGCTTTCCCTCCTGTGGTGCTCCTTCGACGCCGGGAGAGTGCTGTATTGACCACCGAGTACCTGGATGAGCAGCATGTCGGGCAGACCCAATTGGTTTTGGGGCGCAGGCGCAAAGCGGTTTTGGGGCAAGATTGCCATTTCAGCTGCGACCTTAGGAGTGCAGAAGCTTGGGTTAACCCTCCGGGTGTCACGGGAGACGCTTTATTTGACTATGAGACTAGCGTCGATAGACTGGCGGGGGGAGGTCCCCTTTTGCAGACTCGTAGAGAGGAGATCCGAGTCGAGGCACGGGTGAGCGATGCTCTGAGAGCGACTGGTTCGTTTGACAAGACTAGGAGGACTCCTGATCTCGGAATGAGGGAGACAAAACTCGCTCATGTGGAATTAAAGAAGACTCGTTGGGGACGAGGGAAGAAAGGAAAGAGTGATGAAGGGCCAAACGCGAGTAGCATGGAATGACCTTCTGTAACACTGAGTATCCATTCATCGTCATTGCAGACACATTGATTGATAAATGTTTTAAGTTGTCTTTTAGCATGTTGTGAGTTTGAGATTAGACCGTGCTTGAACTCATCAAGAAGTGTTTTAACTGTGATGATTTGTAATTTACTTTTAAAGCTTTGTCGAGACGCAAAATCTCTTGTTTGCTTCTTGCCTGAGCCTTGGTGGCGTCAATTTTTGGAATTTTGTGTATTCCTTAGACTGAATCAATGAAGGCTGCCTACGTTCCTCATGAGGGGCTCAGGTCTACGTAGTTCGACTCTCTTTTATGGGAGAAATGACTCGTAATGTACACTCGCAAGGGCGTATTTATTTTTGAAAAGGTGGGAACGGGTCCCCTTTTGTGTGAATGTCTTATTTGATGGAGGCACAAAAAAATGCTTTTGGGTTTGACTCTTTTGAGAGAGTATGAGCATTGAAAAGCTTGTAAAAGTGTATGGAAGCCTTACTGACAGAAAATCAGTGTTTAGCTCTATTTTTCCTATTTTGTAGAAAAAGAAGACTTGTCAAGACATCTGAAAACTTGATTTGTTCACATTGATCACATATTTGCTTAAAACCCTTTGTTGATGTTCGGGTTATTCAACAATTAAACCTGCTATGCTTTGATTAATCACGAGGAGAAAGTCAACTGATATCAAGGATCGAGTTGGTCTGGTGTGAAAGAATGTTTGTGTATAGGAGAGGTCATTGATGAGATCGGGTTTGTGGATTTGTATGTGTTTATGACCGGACCATTTCTGGTTGCCTACGTTCCCCTTATGACAAGGAGCTCAGGTTGACGTAGTTCGGAGTTGAACTGTGTTTGGCTTTGGGGCCAGGGCATGAATATTTGTGCGGCCTTTGACGAAAAGGCTCGAAAAGTTGAATGATGAGGCATGGGCCTTGAGGTGATTCCTTGACAAGTCGTAGTTGACGGCAGTTTCAGTGAATTCATTGCTTCTTGACCGTTGCTCTCACAGGAAGAGAAAGAATTTGAATAGGGACTTATGAGATGCTTTTGTCTCTGCCTTCCTGCCTTGGGCTTCTGACTAGCAGTGCTGGGTCCTTGGGTCTTTTCCTTTTGAAGCTCCTGCTTGAGCTTTTTTTTTGTAGCTTCTTCTTGAGTTTTTTTTTTTTAGCTTCTGCTTGAGCTTTTTTTTTTTTTTTGTAGCTTCTGCTTGAGCTCTTTTTTTTTGAAGCATATGAGGGCGAAGGCAAGCCCCTGCTTGAACTTTCTTGATGCGCACGAGGTCGAATGCAAGCCCCTAGGTCGTTGTTGACATGGGGTCAATCTTTTGATGCTGAGTGACCTATTGTTATCCTTTGATGTTGCCGCCGTCATTGACTTGGTCAAGGTGATGGTGGGGACATGTTTTGGAAAGTATATGGCTTGATGGAGGCCTTTGTGTGGGGTATGGTAAGGTGTATGGGGAGCTATCGATTGACTTTCTCACACCAATTAGTCAAAGCATTAATCATTTGTGGAATTACTTGTTGAGCAATGCAAGTGATCTCATAGAACAAAACCATTTCATTAAATGTAATGTGGGGTGCAAAATAATGTCTCAAGTCTAGCAAGAAAAGAAAGAAGACTTATGTATGGAAAATTGAAGACTTAATTACAATGTCCAAGGAGGACTTGATTGAATGAGAAAGGTACTAGAACCTACGAGGTTTGACTGTGTGATTCTTTGATTTGCGTCTCTTCGGGCTCTTCAGCAGTTCCCAAATTCATTTTGGTTAGAACCTTCTCGGCAGCTTGGGCCCGATTTTCCTCTCGTTTGACAACATGCTTAAAGATTTGTTTAATGCATTGTTCATTAATGTGTCTGCGTCTTTATCAAGTGAATCATTATTAACTGTTTTTTGATTAGTTAATTTATCATTTGTTAAAGTGGCAATGAGGGGATATTCAGAAAGGTCGAACTTTTATTCAAAGCATAAGGAAGCGCAGTTTTTGTTACAAACGCATAATCTTTAGGCGTAAGGCCGTCAGACGACTCGAGAGACTCAAACTTAAATACGACAGACTCGGGGTCTTTTATTTTCGAAGCTAGACTCTAGGAGACGGGGGGTTAATCCAAGCTTCTCGACCTATCTCTTCTTGCTGGCTGTGGGTCCGCATTTGTGAAAGTTATGCCGTTTTTGATGCTGCCACTTGCTCGGCCTGTCTCGAATTGCCTTATCTCCGGGGAGGGCTCAATCCATCCCTTGGTGTACCCTGATTCCGGAAAGGAATGTTGGAGAATAACCATTCTTGGATTCTTTCTTCCGAATTCTTCATTGCGGAAACCCCAGGTTCCGTCTTCACGTCCCCAATCACCACGGGAATTTGCCGAGGACTTATCCACCATGCTTACCCCGTCATTTCTAGGGAAATGTTTTTCGACTGTGTTGGTACTGCGGGGGCATTCCAACTTTCCCTCTTCGATTAGCCCTTGTACCACTTGTTTTAGCACGAAGCAATTGTCGGTAGTGTGACCGGGGTAGTTGTGGAAGGCACAGTGTTTGCTCAGGTCCATGTTAGGCTTGCGAGTCTTTGGTTGGAAATTCTCAAGGGGTTTGAGAATGTTCCTCTTTACTAGTGTCTCGAGGACTTGGCTCAAGGGCATCCCGAGGTTATCGAAATGCTGGAACTGTGGTATGTGAGGGGGATTGTTGTTCCTCGGGGGTGCTTGATCGCGGTTTACTTGAGCTCCGTTCTGGATGTAGTGGACTGCTCTGGTAACCTCTTTTTTCTTGTTTGGAGGTGTATGGTAACCTTTTTCCTTTTGCTTAAGGAAACTCTCCCGTTGTATCTCCTTTGCATGTTCTACCATCCAAGCCATATGGGGGTCAGTAGGCAGAGGCAGGCTGCCATTTTCTAGGATGGAGACCGAAGATGGAGGTGGATTAGCTGATGGGATTGTCATTCGGGAGTCTTGGGGAGGCAGTTGAGTGTATACCAACCCGTATCCTGGATTATTGAAATTGGGGGCGTAATTGCTCGGACCACTAAGGGTTGTGTTTGGGAGTTGGGGAAATGTTTCATTAGCCCCAAGTGGTAGTCCAGCAGGTGGAAGGTTTGAAATGTCGGGATATCCGCTTGGGATGTCCGTCCCTGGTAAACATTGGGATTTCAAGTTGTGGCTGCGGGACTCATACAGAGGCATATGATTGAATTCCAGGGGATATTGAGAGGTGTTAGGATCTGAGGGAGCGGACCCATAGGTGTGCTGAGGTTGGAAAATCGGAGCTGTTTGACTGAGGCTCGAATGGAGCTTTGAGCGGGAGTTGCCTTGCATTGCTAGGTTTTCGTGGCTTTGTGAAGGAGGGACCAGCTGATAGCTTTGGGAAACCGGGGGAACAGGCATTTCTTCGCCTTCTATGAGGACAAAGGTTCCATCGGGTTAGGGAACCGCAATAGCTCCGCGATGGTGCATGGCATATTCGATCCAAGCCTGCTGCTCTTCTAGGCGTTGCTCGAGAGTCTTAAAAGCTTGCCAAACTTCTTCCATTGTTTGGAAGTTTCCCGGGGGCGGGGTTCCGTTTTCCTCACTGTTATCTACCGACCTAGTGTAAGTGCTCCAATTTGAGTTGTTAGTATTTTCGTTAGAAAATTAACGAAAGTTTTAACATTCCTAACATTTCTAACTATTCCTAACTTTTCTAACAAAGTAAGGGTAAAGTAGGCATTGCTATTTAAAGATAAACCAAGGAAAGCATCTCAAAAAGAAAAGAAATTGAAAAAATCCGAATCTGGTAAGATGAAAAACAGCAACCAGTTTGAATTTTCAAAAGATATTCCTTGTGTCCAAAGCCTGGAGCTGCATTTAATGAACAGTGCACGCTTCCATAACCATCCGCGTGGACATAAAGGGCAATTTCAGTGGCCTATAAATTGAACCCTCCTCTCTCAGTTTAAACAACACAATTCACTCACAGCAACAGCACTCTGGCGAAAAATAGAGAGAAAACAGTGGGAATCCTTAGATTGCCACCATTTTCTCTTGAATCTTTCCCAAATCCCACTCACTCCAAATACTCTCAAATCACTCCCATTCATACACAAGCCCAAGCTTCAATCACCCCTTAAGAGGAGGATTAGAGAGAAAACATAGAGGACTTAATTGTTATCTACTTGTTTTCTTTTTGACCAACTCTAATCACAAGCCCTAAACACATTCAAACCCTAAACACATTCAAACCAAGCCTTGAATCCATTCAAACACAAACACAAGGGAAGATAGGTATAACCTCCCTCTCCCTACCCTAAATCTCTCTCATCCATGCATGCATCTCAAACTTTGAAGATGTAATTTGTTCATTTCTTGCTTTAGATCCAAGAGGATCACCATGGAAGTTCATCTCCATGGATGATCCTCTACAAGGATCAACATTACTTTCAAAGTGTTTTTACTTACTTGCAAACACATTTTCAAAACCCTAAAAATCATTTTCATACATCAAATCTTGATTTCAAAGGATAAAATTCCCCTTCCCAAGCAAATGAAATGCTTAAATCCTAATGTACCCCAAGGATGGCTTGATGTAGTAGATCACCACTAAAATGTTTAGTGATCACTAATCAAAGCTTAGGGAAATGGGGACAAGCATGGATGCCAAACCCCCTTGAAAATCATGTTTTTCTTCAAGAGAAAGTTGCTGTCCAGTAGCCTTTCTCTAAGACCTCTGTCCATGGTCTAATTTTTTGGACATACAGAAACTTGGAATTTAGTGTTGACTACAAAATACTTTTTGTATCCAACATCCAGACCTTTCCATACATATTTTTACTTTATTTTTTTCGTGAGAAAAACTCCCTTTTTCAAATTATTTTTCAAAGGTTAGTTCATCAGTCTCTGGAAATCCAGATTTCACATCTGAGATTTCTAGAAGGTTTTGGTCTATCAAATCATCTCCAGATGGGAAATTTCTTTTACAGAAACCTTATTTAAGGTGTTTTAAACAACTTTCATTCCCGGACTTTCCCCATATTTTGAAGTTTTAAAGCCCTTAAACCCATTTTAAAATCAAGTGTCCACTGCCTTTTTCATTCTGGCAGAATTGGTTTTCAACTTCAAAAGGTCTTTTGAGTACCAAAAATCAACCCAAAAATCATACCAAAAATCATGGGACTTATTTAAAGTCTAATAAAGAGTTCCCAATTTTTAGTTTTCTCAGTTTCAACTTATTTTGGCCAAAGGAATACACACACACACACACAAATGGTTTTTAAGCTTGGAAGACTCGTTTTACGAGGCATCCGGGTGAACACTAACGTTCTTCCCGGCGTGTATTGTGACATGCAGTTTTCACTTTTTTTGTTGTTTTAATTTACTTAAAACAGTGTTTTCTCAGAGTCCTAGGTAGGTTGGAAAAGATTGCTCTTCTTTTTCGCAACTATGCTAGATCCTGGGTCAGTGGAGACCATCAGTGTGACTATAAGCCCCTCGTTTTGTACCTGTATTTCAACATCCCGGGGTGGACAGCCCCGGACGAGGGTCCTATAGTGCAAGCGGTTTCCACCATCCTAAAAGAAAAATCGAACCTAAGGACCGAGCCTGTCATGTTCGTTTTAATGCGTTAGCCATGTGAATAGTAAGCCGAGCCGGCCCCTGAGTCAAGATCTGGTCGAGAGTTCGGCATGACCTCTCTTTACCTTGCTTGCGCAAGGGATCTATGACATTAGGCGTTGGCTGGGTCATATCGTCATGGCTGACGTATCAAAGGCTTGATGACATGGTGTCATGTAGGCATGTATGTATATCAGGGACGGAACATCGTCTGTGTGTAGCTTCGGAAATCAAGATCGGGTCAAGATTTTAGCATGACCTTTCATTGCTTTGCTTGCGCAAGGGATCTTGAGTTCCGAGCTTTGACTCAGAAAATGGCCGACATGGGATATGTATCCAGGCTGTATGACACGGACTGGGTAAAAACCAACCGAGTCTGGACAGAGTGTGACTCAAGCGTGCATGGTTGACACTGGCTAGGATGGGATGTTTGGAGTGATCCCGTGCGCATCCGAGAGGCGTAGGAAGGCCAAACGGCCTGGCGAGACCACCCGGGTTAAGGGTTGTAGTGTGCAGTGTATCCGAGGCAGCAGTGCACGTAGCGTGCGGTGTACCGAGGCAGCAGTGCGAGTAGCGTGCGGTGTACCGAGGCAGCAGTACGAGTAGTGTGCGGTCTCTAAAATTCTTTTTTCTGAGTAAAACAGAAGTTTTTGAAGAATTTTAAATGTATGTACACAGATGTATATTAATGCATTTTTTTTTGTATTTTTATTTTTTTTGTTAAATAAAAAAGTAAAGCACATGCACACACACATAACAGTTAAAGAAAGGGGTAAAATGAAAGTTTGACCCTCATCATCGTTTTAAAAATCTTTTGTTTTGTTTAAAAGTTTTTTTAAAACAAAATGTCCCAGTACGGTCGCCAGCTGAAATTACCCGGGATCGAGAGCGTCGTGCAGCCATTTCGATGGTTCGCATTTTCCGTCTGCGTTGCATCGCATTGGAAGTGTCTCGCTGTGTTTTGATTGTAGAGTCGCCACGCCATTTTGATTAAGCCCAAAATATTGAAAAAAAGGCATCAGTTTAAAAATAAACTATTTTTGTGTGATGAGATTTTTGAGATCGGAGGTTAGGTTACTCCTCGGGAAGAGAATATTAGAATATTAGAGCTCACCCGAGTTGCCTTGTAAAAACGAGTCTTTCGACACCCCTTCTTTCTTTAAATGTTGTGTGTGTGTGTGTGCTTTTAAAAATGCATGCTGTGTTGGATGTCTACATTGTACACAGCTTATTGAAATGTATTGAAATAGTGTAGGAAGGAAGCCTTACCAATGTTGGTTCGTGTCTATCTTCCGCTGGGGAATAGTGTTTGAGGATGGAATAGTGTTCTGGGACGGACCGAGATTACTTCGGGATGTGCCGGTTGTCTGCGGACAGAGCTTCGATGTGCCTCGGGATTGTCAAGTGTGCACTCGGGCAGAGTTTCGGCGTGCGTTGGGATCGCAGGGATTGTTGGTTGGATTCGGGCAGAGGTTCGGCGTGTGTCGGGATCGTTGGTTGCGTTCGAGCAGAGTTTCGGTGTGCGTCCGAGTTGCCAGTTTGACTTGGAAAAAGACGGGATGCCTCGGGAAAGACCAGGAAAGGCCTCGGAGTACCACGAGGGGCCTCAGAGTACCTCGAGAGTGCCTCGGGGCAGTGTAGGAGCGTCTCGGGAGCGTTCGAAAGAGCTTCGGAGCACAACAAGGGAGCTCGAAAGACCTCAGAAGGAACCGAAAGGGGCCGAGAGTGCCTCAGAAGGACATAGAGGGGGAGCCAGAAGGCTTAGGGAGAGAGTAGAAGAGGATGGTGTCAAAAATGAGGGAGGGGGAGCACTCTATTTATAGTGTAAGAAAAATTGCAATAATGTCCGTACGGACCTCCTGGGAAATCCAAAATTTTAGTTTTCCTGAATTTGAGGGAATAATGTGGACTTTAAGAGGATTTTCGTAATAATTATGTCTAGATACAAAGAGGTCCGTACTGACCTTTTAGCATGCAAAGAGGTCCGTACGGACCTTCCATGCTTTTGTAATTGTTATGGCAAGCTAGTTCTCGTCGAGAGCTTTCCAACCATATATGACACGTCTCAATCGGAGTTTGTATGAAGGAGTTATGACCTCCGGAAGTTTGCCCTTGATTTTGTCGTATGCTTGGATGGAGAGCGATCCAGATTGGGGTACTTACAGATACACACTCAAAACACTATGGAATCCACCAAAAGTATTGAGCAAAAGAAGAACTCCTTCTTCTATAAACAAATCCCGAAGGCTTCAAATTACATTCAAAAGTCTGTCTTTTTACCATCACAAGATGGGCTTATATAAGCTGAATGGAACATCCCTCCATTCTGTAATCAAAAGATGCATGAATGAAAGTAATAAATGAACAAGGAAAACAAAAAGTTGCTGATAGGCTGTATGCAGACAGCTTGGACCTTCTGTAGAAAAATTGAATTATTTCTTTTTCTAGAGCTCAGAACGATGAACCGATTTTTTTGTATGAAAGTAGACACATAGACCTTTCCAACGGATGTCTTTACGCCTTCTGGAATCTTCTAGATCAGAACAGTTTATTCCTCAAAGTTCACTGAAAATCTGATTCTGCAGAATTTTAAATTCACCTTCATTGAATCTGTTTTCGTGACTTTTGCTCTGCCATTCATTGAGTTTGATTGTATGATGTGATACATTCCTAGCTAATGCGTTAAGGGAAATTTTAACTGCCTTTTCCTGTTCTTCTTCACCATTATCCTTGAGCTCCAACTCAGCTTCATATACATTATCCTCCTTTCCCATCAGCAAATACAACTTGGTTTTGCATTTATGTCCAGGGGAAAATACTTCATCACAATAGAAACACAAGCTCTTTTTCCTTCTTTCATTTATTTCCCCTGCACTCCACTTAGATTTGGCCCCGGTTGTTGTACTTCCACTCATTCCAACTTGAGTTATAGTCTGCACAGGTTTAGGAGTGTACACCCTTGGAGTATTAATTGACTTTACAAAAATAGGTGTAGATGATTTTTCCACACTAAAAGACCCCTTGCTTCTTGGTTCATGGTTCGTCAATATAGTAGAACCTCCTTCTCCTCTAGTACCACAAACACCGCATAATGTTTATATACTTATGTATAATATAACTTTTTTCATAGATTTATACATACTGGGGCCCCCAATACTTCTGGATGGTTTCATGACAAGTTTCATCAAACTAATACGGAAAAGTTCTACAAGTCCTGATCAGAGTTTCCTGATGATGAAATGAAGAAATGGTTTAATGACTTCAAGGTAATTATTTATAATAGAACATTATTTTTCTCAATTCATTGTTGTAAGTTGATATAATATATAAAATTTATTTCTCTTTTCATCAGATGAAATATTGTTGCCCCACAAAGAGCGATGCCTTCTTCTATGAAGCATTTAAGGCTATGATTTGTATGCGTTATAAAGCTATCATTAACAAGATGAGAGAGAAATGGATCGAGAAAAAAATCCGCCCGATTTTTTTACAGGATGATGTTTGGAACCAGTGGCTTGCATGGTGGAATAGTGAAATAAATTTTAAATTTATTTTGTAATTAATATGCTCATTTGTTTTGGATGATGTTATTTTGGATTAATAAAGGTATTTTGTTTTTATAAAAGCTTAGTTTATTGTCCGATTAATTTTATTTTGTGATATTTCTCATTATTGTTAAAATATATATATAATCAGTAAATATAAATATTCTTAAAATAATTATATTTACTGATTAATTTTTCCGTATTTGGAAACGAAGAGATGGTCCCTAAATTTAAAAATGGAAACCAACTGTTGGGGATGAACATTTTAGGGACGAAAAAATAGGGATGAACTGTTTGTGCCAAATTTAAAATTGGTGACCATTTGTTGATCCTTAAATGGGGACGACCTACTCCTATGGCAACCAACAGGTGGTTCCCAAATGGGGATGAACAGTCTTGGTCAATTTTAGCAATCAAAAATTGGCAACCAAAATGTTGATCCCCAAATAGAAAAATAGGGACGACTTTGTACATTTAGAAACCATGTTGTCCGTTCTTGATATAATTTATTCTAGTAGTAGGAGGATGGATGAAACGAACCACAAAGAACTCTATCTCTAAATGCTTTGAAGGTGTGAAGTGTGTAATTGGCATGTCTTCAAATGAAACCTTTCAAGCATATTTATAGTCTTCAAATACTTGAAGGCTACTCAATAAACAGCCTTGGGGCTGTCTTGCACGTTGAGGAAGAGTGGAGAGAGTGGTTGAGGTTGTTCCTCACTTCATGCGCCCACTTCCTCAAAAATAGCAACCATGTTGATTAATCTCCAATTCCAAGCTTCAACACCTTGTACTCCCAAGCTTTATCAGCATTGTACTCTTCGTTAACTCAGCAACAACTCTTTGACCAAGTCTCCACACGTTTTAATTTGTTGTTTCCAAAGTTACGATTTTATGCATAAAATGTTATTTATGCATAAATCGTTTTCTTCCAAATTTCCCACGTGTCTAGATCTTTCTTTGATCATATTGTAACCTGAAACATGGACAAAAATCATAGACTATACAGATTATATTAGAACATTAGTCCATTAAATAATAAACAAGAAATGTTCAACTATGTAAATTCCAGCACAGAAAATCATCTGCGATATCACCTGGAATTTGGGAAATCATCTACGATATCACCTGCAGTTTACACTAACAATCTCCCCCTTAGTTGGATATTTCTTCTCAAACCTAATGTGATGCTCTCCTGCAATGTTAGTCCATAAACACATATATACAGATCATAGAAAACACAGTATACTATCTCCATGCAAATTAACTCCCCCTTAATCAAGGAGCTAATCTAAACAATGATTTATCACAATAAACTAATTTATTTCAAATTTTAAAAATTTTTCAAAATAAACTAAGTTAAAATAAAAATCATAAACCATTATAGCAAAATATCATCCAAACTAGCAAAATATCCTAACAATTAAAGTTTTAAACAGACCAACTAAAGTGTTTTGCAACCAACATAAACAAAATAAAAGAAAATTGTTTAGAGAACCACATCACCTCACCAAAATAAAAAGAAATTTTTTTTTAGGACACCACAAACCAAACCACCAACAAGATAGTGGAAACTTCAACCTTCAGGTTTAACAACTTTCAGATTTTAGTTTTCTTCTTCTTCAAACTTCTCTTCTTCTTCACCTTCCTCCTGATCTCCTTCCCTATCACTTTCACCATCACTTGGGCCAGCACTGGTGGTAGCACCTGCAGTAGCACCAGCTCCAGAAGTTGCAGCAGCAGCAGATCCTCCCCCTATTTGGGAAGAAATTTCATCAATGAAAGCATCAGTAGCCTGCTTAAGCTTAGCCCATCCCTCAACAAGTTCTCCCATTACACTTGATTGTTTGTGCAAAAAGTTGAGCACTGTTGTCTTTGGGATTGATGGAGAAGTGTTGCCCAGAAGATTTATCATGTTTGACAGAATACTTGCAGCATCAGTTCCTGCAAAAGTATTAGGGGCAGCACCTGAGGAAGCACTTGGGATATCACGTGAGATAGTACCAAGAAGAACAGAGACAGTTTCATCAGATTTTTGCCAAGGAAGATCCTTTGTATACCTTTTACCCTTTTTCAGTTGTTGATCAATGGTATAATACTCAGGTTCAGAGGTGAAAACATCAGAGGCTTCAATAGGCAAGGATTGAAAGACTAACACTTTGAAGATTAAAGAATGATAGGGGAAAAAGCTAATGTTCATTTCTTTCTTTCTACCCCATGAGGCTAAGTGTTTGAACACTAATCTTCCAAAGTTAATCCTTAGGTTCTTACCCAATCTGTATAAGACATTAGCATGCTCCAATATAACAATAGGTTCATTCGTAGTAGGAAGCCAATTGAAGATGCAAAGCTTGTGAAGCACAGAATACAGAAAAGTAAGCCTAGAAGCATGAAGTTTTTCCTTTAAAGGTCAGGTCTGAAGTTTGTTTTGTGTGAGCAGTTTGACCATTTCATCCCTATTAACCCTAATGCTCTCATCATCTAAATTTGGGAGGCCTAAAACTTTGTTAATTAGGGCTGGAGTAAACGAATAAACTTTTCCCCTTACAAAAACTTTTCCAAATTTTTCAGAACCTTTATTATCCAAATGAGCATGTAGGTTAGCAAAGAAATTTCTCACAACACTTTCAACAAACACAGAAGCATGATTATTAGCTTTAAGAAAATTCCTGTTCCTTAAAAAAACTGAACTATTCCTTCATTTTCTAACTGACCCTCATCAATGTACTTTTCTTTTAACAATTTCTTAATCGAATTATTCAACTAAAAATCCATGTTTTCTTTCATATAAAATTCCAAAGTAAGAAATGGTTTTGGAAAAGCCTTATCCTCTTCATTTTGACTAAGCTCATCACCAGACAATTCATTATCACTAGAAGAACGAGTAGGAACAGAGGAGGGGGCAGGTGTTACCTCAGATGATATCCTCTTCTTGGTAGCACCTTTGGTAGCACTCACAGAAGCTTTGCCCTTGCCCTTCTTCTTTTGAAAATCTGACAAGGTTTCTTCATCTTCAGCATCCACCCAAGCATCAAAAGAGTCCACAGAATGTTCCTTTTCATTGTAGGCATCAAAATTCTCGTCACTCACATGGGGTGAGGACACATCTAAGGAACTTTCTGAGACTTCAACCGGATCAGAGGTGGTATTTGATGTAGCTTTAGACCTGATTGATCTTATACGGTTGGAAGACCTCCTCTTTGCAACTTGAGGAGATAGCTTGGCTGAGGGAGCTTTCCTCTTCCTTTTTGGTTCAGCTGGGATGAGAGTGACCTTGGGAATGCCATGTTCGAATGAGGCTGTGGGGGCAGAGGCTGAAATTATAGCCATTGTAGGAGGAGAAGAACTTGGTGTAATCATGGGAGATGTTTCCATGGCTACACGAGAAGCAACGGATGGGGCAATGCTAGGTGAGATGTCCATTTGGTCTGTGTGTGAGGGTTCGACATTGGTTTTGGATGGAGAAGCCATGGAGAATTTTTGGGAATTTTTGGAACGGAATTGACCTAGGTTGGGAGAGAGACGAAGAAGACGCTGGAAAGAGGGGTTAAATGGAGAGAGAGGGTAACGGTTAGAGAGATAAGTGGAGAGGTGGAGTGAAAATAGGTGAGAGAGATTAGATAGGGAACAATCAATTTAATTGATTTGACAACTTAAAACCCCATCCCATCTAAACCCCTATAAACTCTCAAAATTAAACAACTCTTAATAAACCCTATCCACTCATTTAAATTAAACCCTAACCACTCATTTCAAATAAACCCCAACAACCCAAAAGAAAACTACACGGATGTTTTTAAAAAAATAAATTAAAAAATATATACTACCGTATATTTTTTTTTTTATTATGTAAAACGAAAAAATAAAAATTACGTAAACAAAATATTTGTTAACTACATCCGAAATTTATGAGAACAAAGTCAAAATAAATTAAGGTTAGTTACTCAATAAGGTTTACCTAAAGTAAAGGAAACTTGTTGAAGACGTTTTCAAAATCGTAAACTCTTTAATTAAAAAGACTTTCAGATTTTGAAAAATTAATCAACAATATTTCGAAAATAAGAAATAAAAAAACTAATATAGCACACACTAATGTGTTAAGGCAATGATGGTAACACGTAGGATAATACATGTGATATAAATTCCTTTGATAAAAATGTTCATTTTCAAGCATTTCAAGCATAACAAGCTTAGCCATTTTCAAGCATTTCAGACATAACAAGCTGAGCATTTTTCATGCACTCTAGGCATTATAAGCCTATGTTCTCTTTAAGTACATTGCTTGTTATAAAAAAATCAATACACTTCTTCAATCAAGAAGGCATCGTAGTAACGAGCTCCGTGCTTCGAGTTTTATTTCAAGTGTAGAGATAAAGTGATCTATGCCTTTCAAGTAGGGTACACTGTAGTAGCGAACTCCATGTCACTAATACTGAGCATAAATCACCTCATACATTCTCATTGGCAAGAGTATATCGTTGCAGCAAACACCGTGCCCCGAGCTCGAGAGAATAGTATGGAAATAAAATGCCTTTGCCTTTCATTTATCATAAAAAAGGATTAGTGACTTTGTTACTTTAAGCATATGAAGGGGAGTGATATCACACATGATAACCTAAGTAATAACCTACCATAACAAAAAAGTCAGCATGTGCCACAGTTAGAACTAAGCTAACTAGATTAAAAGAATATGAAAGCATTTTTTTTTAAATAAAAAAAAATCCACTAATATATAAGTGTTACCCTGAGTGATAACATCACCTGGGGTAGCACAGACAAACAGACTCAGAGATTACAAAGACCAAGAGATCTTTTCAAACTAGAAAATCTCTTGTGATCTAAGGCCTTGGTAAAGATATCAGACAGTTGATACTTAGTATCAATATGGTCAATGTTAATTAGGCCTTTATCTACCATATTTCTAATAAAATGATGATGTATATCAATGTGCTTAGTACGGTAATGCTGAACATGGTTTTTTGAAATGTTGATAGCACTTAGGTTATTACAGTACATAGTCAAAGAATTACTCTCTAGGCCATAATCATCTAGCATATGTTTTAGCCAAATAAGTTGTGAGCAACAGCTACCAGCTGCAACATACTCAGATTCAGCCGTGGAAAAAGAGACACAATTTTGTTTACGACTATACCATGAAACTAAATTGTTACCCAAGTAAAAACACCCCCCGCTAGTACTCTCCCTATCATCCATATCCCCCGCCCAATACGAGTCGCTAAAGCCTACCAAATTGGTGTTAGTATCCTCACTAAACCAAATCCCTAATTCACTTGTTTCCGAAACATATTTAATTATCTTTTTGACAAAATTAAGGTGGAAGACTTTTGGATTGGTTTGATAACGTGCACAAACGCACACGCTAAACATGATATAGGACGAATAGAAGTGAGATAGAGAAGGCTACCTATCATAGAATGATATAAAGTAGGATCAACATCCTCACCTACTTGGTCTCTACTAAGTTTAAGAGAAGAACACATAGGGATTTTTGAACTTTTTGCTCCCTCCAACCCAAATTGTTTCACTAGGCTTTTTGCATACTTGCTTTGTGAAATGAATATCCCTTCACTTGATTGTTTCACCTGCAAGCCTAGAAAGAATGTTAACTCACCAATCATGCTCATTTCAAATGTTGATGTCATAGCCTCTACAAAATCTTTTAAACACGTTTGAGAAGTAGAGCCATAGACTATGTCATCAACATAGATTTGAACAATGATGGTTTCTTTGCCATGCCTTAGGATAAATAAGGTCCTATCTGCTTCATCTCTTGTAAAACCATATTCAAGTAAAAATGAGGTTAAGCGACCATACCATGCATGTGGAGCTTGTTTCAAGCCATATAAGGCTTTATCAAGCCTATATACATGGTTTGGTAGATGAGGATCTTCAAATCATTTTGGTTGTTCAACATAAATTTCTTCTTTTAAATAACCATTTAAAAAGCCAGCTTTAACATTCATTTGAAACAAGGTAATTTTTTGATAACAAGCTATAGCCAAGAGGAGTCTTATGGATTCTATTCTAGCAACGGGAGCAAAGGTCTCATCAAAGTCAACACCTTCAATTTGGGTGTAACCTTGAGCTACGAGACGAGCTTTGTTCCTAACAATATTTTCTTGCTCGTCTGATTTATTCTTAAAAATTCATTTTGTACCAATTACATTAGTGTTAATGGGACGAGGTACTAAACACCAAACTTCATTACGAGTAAATTGTTCAAGTTCCTCTTGCATGTCATGTATCCAAAAATTATCTTTTAAAGCTTCAGAAATATTTTTGGGTTCTAAAGAGGAAACAAAACAGGAATATTTTACCTTATGGTATGTGGTGGACATGCACACATACCTCACTATTTCATGATTACTAAAGGGATCATTATTCCTTATTCTTACCCCTTCACTTGCTTCTCCAATAATCTGAGACGAATGATGATCTCTTCTGATCCTAGCTGGTGGATCCCTTCTCAAATCTTCATGCACATGAGCATAATCATCAGACTGTTCATCCTTTTCAGTTGCTAGACTGGTCTTAGGTGATACCGGAGATGCTATCCCTTCAGTGGCAACACTCTGGTCAGCACCTGGGGTATCATTTGCTTGATTTTGATCCTCCAGTTCTTCCAGCTATATCAATGGAGATTCCTGCCCTCCATCACCTGTAACACTTGCTAAGTCATCAAAAACAACGTTAACTGATTCCTGAATGGTTTTTAACCTAAGCTTATAAACCCTATATGCTCGACTATCCTGAGCATACCCAAGAAATATAGCCTTATCACTTTTAGAGTCAAATTTAGCTAAGTAATCTCGATCATTTAGAACAAAACAAACACATCCAAATGTATGAAAATAATGAACTTTGGTATCCTACCATTCAAAATTTCATAAGGTGTCATTCTAGTACCGGGTCTTAGAAAAACTCTATTGGCCGTGTGACAAGCCGTGTTTAAGGCCTCAGCCAAAAATCTTTTTGAAATTCTTTTTGAAAACAACATCACACGTGCCATTTCAAGTAAGGTCCTATTTTTTCTTTCAGCCATCCCATTTTGTTGAGGTGTTTTAGGAGCAGAAAACTCATGTTTAATTCCTTTTAATTTACAAAAAGTAAAAAACAATGAATTATCAAACTTCGTTCCATGATCAGACCTTATTCGCATGATAAGAGCACAAAACATGTTTTTGATTTTAGCATGTATGATCTTAAACTTTTCAAAAGTTTCTGATTTTTCTTTCAAAAAAATATACCCAAGTAAATCTAGAAAAATCATCAACTATGACAAAAGTATATCTCTTACCTCCGAAACTGTCTACCTCAACTGGACCCATTAAATCCATATGCATCAATTGGAAATAGTGTGTTGTCCCAGAATACTCCTCATTATGTTGGGTAGCACTATGGGCAGCACGTGTCTGTTTACCTTTGAGACAATCTTCACATATGATTTTCGTACTTATGTTCAGACTAGGTATACCACTTATAGCTTCAGCCTTAATGAGTTTCACAATGTTTCAAAAATGGACATGACCCAACTTTTGATGTCACAAAGTAGCATCATCAACTCTCACAGAATGACACACTTGTTTATCCTCAACAAGATAACAGTTATTACTTGACCTAGTACCAGTCATAACACAGTTATTGGTACAATCAAAAACTTCACAAGTGTTTTTATTGAATTTCACTTCAAGATTGTCATCACAAAGTTGGCTAATACTAACTAAATTAGTTACAAGTCCATCAACATGCAAAACATTTTTCAAAGCAGGAAATCCAGGTATATTTAAAATCCCTTTTCCTACTATATTACTCTTGCCACCACCACCATATGTTACATTACCACCTTGAATAGGTTCATATTCTTTCAAAAACATTTTTCTTCCTGTCATATGACGTGAACAACCACTATCAAAATACCATGAACCTTCAACATTTGTTTTTAAGGCAGTGTACACAACATCACATATCAGGTTAGACTTAGGTTTCCACACTTTCCTACTTTGATAATTTCTCTTCTGACAGTAGGTGATATCTGACGTGCTAGTCAACACTTCAGGTATCACAGAGGAACTGGATTGTTTCTTTAAAAGAGTTTTACAATTATTTTTCAAATGTCCAGTAGAGTAATAGTAGTTACATATTTTCACTTTGTCAGAAGACTTATCAGAAGATATTAGTTCGACATTGTCTATTTCTTTAATAAAAACTAACTTATCTTCCTAATTAGCCAAAGTAGATGTAATAGCATTTAAGGACTCTTGAAAACCCATACCTGCCTTGAGTGGTTTGCTCAACCCAAAAATTTTATCCAGCTTGGAAGAACTCGTGTTGAGTTTCTTAAATGTGTCCTCGGCTAGAGTAAGCTTGGCCTTGACTTTGTCCAGCTCCACATCCTTCTTTGTGAGTTGGACTTCTAATCTCGTCAAGCCATCAGTCAGATCTTGAACCTCTTTGGACAGAGAAATGACCTTATTGTTCTCTTTCTTCCATTCGTCCACCAATTCTTTGCAAAGGTTCTTAAGACCACAAATGAGTTCATCCTTGCTGAACTCCTTACTTTGTTCATCCTCTTGTGAACAACATGCATCCATGTTAGCAGAACCCACAAAACAAACAGCATTTATCAAATTAAATTCTGTATATCTGTTGGATGATATCTCAGGTGCTATCCCAGTTTGGATATCACATGAGGTATCACTGACAGAGTCCGAGTCACAGTTTGTGACCACCATTGATGTTTGATCTGAATCTTCGGATTGATTGGTCACCTCATCTTCATTGTCACTGAGGGATACCCATAGGTTCTTCCCCATCTTCCTTAGAGTGTTGGCACACTCATTTGAGTAATGACCCCATCCAGAGCATGCATGACATTGGATTGATTCAAGATATTTCGGATCAGATCTAGATTGATCTGATGATGCTCTCCTTATGGGACCACCTTTCTGAGTAGATGGAAATGTCCTCTTTGGCATTGAATTGTACACCTTGGTTTGTTGCTCTTTAGCCTTTACCTGCACATTTTCTTTGTTAAATTTTCGTAACATAGAGTTATATTTCCTAGCAAGCAAGGCAACACTGGCATCTTCACCTAATTCCTCAAAAATTTCGTCATCCTCATCAGTTGATACACTAGAGGATTGAACTTTTAAAGCAACACTCTTGCCTTTAGAAGCTTCACTTTGCTCAGCAAGGTTTGACTCAAAAGTTTTTAAAATGCTCATTAAGGAATTGATGTCCATAGTAGAAAGATTGTGAGCCTCTTTTATAGATGAAACCTTCATATTAAAACGCTCAGAGAGAGTTCTAATAGCCTTTGAAACCAATTGTTTGTTTGTAAAAGGTTCACCTAAAAGTTGACACTCATTAGCAATGTCAAACAATTTTTCAAAATAAAAGGAAATGGTATCATTTTCACCCATTCTCAATCTTTCAAATTTGCCAGTAAGACCTCTAAGTTTATTTTCACGCACACTAGAATCACCTTCAGAAAACCTTTGTAAAATATCCCAAGCTTCTTTAGCTGTGGAACTATTTTGAACAAGTTTAAAAATGTGCATGTCAACCCACTCAAAGATACCATTAAGAGCTTTCTCATTATAGTTAGCTAGGGTGATCTCTTCATTAGTCCACTCGGTGTCAGGTTTAACCTGGATATCACCATCCTCATCATGAAGTAAAAGTGGAAGAGAGTACCCATTAGCTATAGATCACCACGCTCTAAGATCAATTGATTAGATATGTGAGCGAAGACGGATCTTTCAATATGCATAATTCGAACCATCTAAAACAGGAAGACGTTTTTGGTTTGGATTTGCAGGATCATAAGCCATGACACCTAGACCAAGCACCTAGTATCGTCAAGTGACCAGCTCTGATACCAATTGAAATTGTCACGGCCAGAATCACAAGTGATATCCAAGGTGATAACAGCATTAACGATAGCACTTGGGATAGCACACACACACTTCGAAAATAAAACAAGTTTGTAAAAGATATTGCAGTGGAATAATAACACCAAAATTGTTTTTCTCAAGTTATATAAATAATATAACTTGAGAGTACCTCTTAGGCAAGACTTTATAATCACTTTATAAAATAATTACAAAAGCCTAAATGTTCCCTATGGCTATAACATTATGAGCTCTATGGAACAAGAGATAAAGAACGGAATCCTATCCTAGCCTTCACACAACTTGATACCAATGTAATCAAGTGCGAAATTACAAGGGAGGATGGATGAAACAAACCACAAAGAACTCTATCTCTAAATGCTTTGAATGTGTGAAGTGTGTAATTGGCATGTCTTCAAATGAAACCTTTCAAGCATATTTATAGTCTTCAAATACTTGAAGGCTACTCAATAAACAGCCTTGGGGCTGTCTTGCACGTTGAGGAAGAGTGGGGAGAGTGGTTGAGGTTGTTCCTCACTTCATGCGCCCACTTCCTCAAAAATAGCAACCGTGTTGATTAATCTCCAATTCCAAGCTTCAACACCTTGTACTCCCAAGCTTTATCAGCATTGTACTCTTCGTTAACTCAGCAACAACTCCTTGACCAAGTCTCCACACGTTTTAATTTGTTGTTGCCAAAGTCACGATTTTATGCATAAAATGTTATTTATGCATAAATCGTTTCCTTCCAAATTCCCCACATGTCTAGATCTTTCTTTGATCATATTGTAACCTGAAATATGGACATAAACCATAGACTATACAGATTATATTAGCACATTAGTCCATTAAACAATAAACAAGAAATGTTTAACTATGTAAATTTCAGCACAGGAAATCACTGCGATATCACCTGGAATTTGGGAAATCATCTACGATATCACCTGCAGTTTACACTAACAGAGATGAACCGCTCACCTTCCATGAATCCATTAATAATACAAATTCTCATAATTGGATCGATGCCATAAATGAAGAGTTAAAATTAATGAAAGACAACGACATTTGGGACCTTGTTACATTAACTAAAAATGTGAAATCCATCGGATGTAAATGGATATTTAATACCAAAAGGGATTCACAAGATAATGTGGAAATATATAAGGCTCGTCTTGTTGCTAAGGGAATCACTCAAAAAGAAGGCATTAATTGTAAAGAAACATTTTCTCCGGTATCGTCTAAAAACTGTTTTAGGATCATTATGGCACTTGTAGCACATTTTGACCTTGAGAATCATCAAATAGATGTAAATACGGCTTTTCTCAATGGAGACATTGATGAAACTATCTATATGAAGAAATCAGAAATGGTGACAAATTTAGATCAAACTAAATAATTGGTTTGTAAACTTAAGAAATTCATTTATAGCCTCAAGCAAGCTTCTCGTCAATGGTACTTAAAATCCAATCAAGTAATTCTTTCATTTGGTTTTGAAACGAATCTTGCTGGAGGTTGTGTGTACCATAAATTCAGTGGGAGTAGATTTATAATTTTGGTCTAATATGTGGATGATATTTTACTTGCTAGTAATGATAAAGACCTTCTTAAAGAAACTAAGAAATTTCTATCAAATAAGTTTGAAATGAAGATCTTGGTGAGGCATATTTTGTATTAGGAATTTAAATTCATCGTGATCGATCACGAGGTATTTTAGGATTATCACAAAAGGGCTATATAGAAAAAGTATTACAAAGGTTTATCATAGAAAATTGTAAGCCGCATTACACCCCTGTTTCTAAAGGAGACAAATTTAGTTTAAAACAATATCCTAAAAATAATAGAAAATCCAATTATATGGAAAATATGCACAAGTCTATACTCGTCCAGACCTTGCATTTATTGTTGGGATGCTTGGTCGATATTAAAGCAATTCGGGAAGAGAACATTGGGTTGCAGCCAAAGAGTGATGACATGCCTACAAAACACTAAGGACTACATGCTTACATATACAAAGTCTGATCATCTTGAGATCGTCGGGTATTTCGATTCCGATTTCGCTGGATGTCATGATAGTCGAAAGTCGACGTCCAGTTATGTCTTCACATTAGCAGGTGGAGCAATATCTTGGAGGAGTTCCAAGCAAACACTTGTAACTTCCTTTACCATGGAAGCCGAGTTTGTTGATTGTTACGAAGCATCCAATCAAGTTATATGGCTGCGTAAATTCATTGAGGGACTGCGAATTGTTAATGATATTGAAAAAAATGCTCAAGTTATATTATGACAATCGGGCAGCAGTATTGTATTCTAACAACAACAAGAGTTCATCTAAATATAAGCATATAGATATTAAATTTCTTGTTGTAAAAGAAATAGTACAAAATGAACAAATAAAAATACAACTTATAGGAACAAATTCCATGTTAGCAGATCAATTTACTAAAGCGTTATCTCATTTAGCATTTCACGAGCATACCACTCATATGGGTGTAACAACTTTTGATAACATTTAATATAGTGAGACTTTATGTTGTACTTTCATTTAATTGTTTTATGTCTATTAATTATTGATCTCATTTGGTTAAGTAGCACTAGTTGGAAGAGTATATATACATACTTTAATATATCAATTTCCATTCTACACATCTACACTTAATATATGACATTTAGTTGGATATATAAAACTAATGGACAGGATTGTTAAATGACAATAAAGTATGCATAAGGATTGTCATTTACATTATAAATATGATTTTAGAAGGGTTTACTAATTACAAACACATGTTTGGGCAATCCAAGTGGGATATTGTTAGAACATGAATTGCAAAATGTGTATACTTAGTAAATATACATAAAAATTTAGACGTACATGTATAACTCATAAATATAATGTTAATATAAAGTGTAGAAAACTAATAAATGTGTAGAATTTCTAAAGTGGAAATTACCTATTTATTATGGGAAAAATGATAATTTCTCACTATTTCATACTCCCTCTGTCCCAATAAAAGCTTCACTAATTTCCTAAAAGGGCGTCCCGTTAGAAGCTTCACCTTTTCTAAAATGGCAAAGAATCTTTACTATTCCACCCACTCATTCTCTCTCCTATTTCACTATTACACTCACAACATTTTTCAAATTTACTATTTTCTCCACTCATTCTCTCTCCTATTTTACTATTACACTCACAACATTTTCTCCACCCTTAATTTGCGTGTCGGACCAAAATGGTGAAGCATTTATCGGGACGGAGGGAGTATGTGAAAGGGTGTGCTCACTAAATGAAGTTACTATTGTTTCATATATATATAGAGGTCTACCATCAGCGTATAAACGATTACAAAATCTTACTTATACTCTCTTCATAAATGTGAGTAAAAGAGAAGACATTTATCATTTAAAAGATCTACATCTTCCTCCATTATTTTTTCTTCTTCTCTTCAATATCATCAAGGCAAATGAATTCAACAGGTATGTTACGCTTCCATCTCCATTTCCTTTTCTCAAACTTTTTCAAGAAATGAGTACGCTTTGGGTTTAACGGAATAAAGTGTTGGAAAAAGTGTGTTTTGAAGGAAATAATGAATTATTTTCTTAATTAGTTATTTGTCAAAATGATAAATTGATTGTTGGATTGTGTTCTACTCCATGAGTACATTGAAATCATATATTTATTTGTCCAAAATGATTGAGGGATGAATGAGATATTAAGGCTCAAAGTAAATGGGTTGAAAGGGGAAAATGTGGTTATCCCACATTGGAAAAAGATGGAAAAGTGGGTTAGTTTATATACTCCTACACTTTAGTAGGGAGTAAGATTGTGGTACATAGAGGCTCTCTCTCGCGCACAGGTGCACAGGGGGGTGCAAATCATGGACCGAAATGGACTTCGGGCTACCGAACTCATGTGCATGCGCGTCCTGCGGAAACGAATGTAGCTCCGAAATAGCCTGTCCGCGCAAGTCCACTTTTTGCAAAAAAAAAAAAAAATTCCAAACTTGACCCAATGTAACTGGCAGTGAGGCGGGCGCCTGGACCTGGCTGATACGGATGCCTAGAGGCCATTAGGTGCTGCCCAGTTGAGCACCAATGAGGCGGGCGCCTGGGCTCCAGCAGCTGTACGCCGGAATGATTTCACACAGCTATGTAACCGTTCAAAAGGCTGTTAATGAGAGTGCAAATCAAACAGCTATGTAACTGATCAAATGGCTTTTATGAGCTAACTAATTGTGCAATTTATTTCAATAATTGTATTATTTAAGAAAATTAAAACATGGTTTTAATTTTCGGTTATCTCATTGGATTATATACAAAGGCAAGAACACAACAAGAAGAACACACAGATTTCCAGAATTCTCTAGACTCCTTTTTCGTTGCATCTTGAACAATTCTTTCCTTTGGCCTGCTGCATTGCATCGTGGTGATATTGTCCAAGCATTTGATTTCAGTTCGCCGGAGGTCCTATTGTGCAGCAACCATCTGGTCAATCCGTTTCATCCTGGGAGGCAATCGTACCATTCAATCTCAAGCACAACGTGGTGAGGGGGCGAAATTTGTCTTAAGGAGAGTGTGATCTCACACGATTCGGACATCTTCGACAATCCGTTTATTTTCTTTTCTTTTCTATTTATGTTTTAATTAGTTTTCTGTAACTTCCATTGTTGATTTTGTAATAGTTATTCCAACAATCTTAAGACAAATTTCTGTCTCTTCGTTTGAAGGAAAACTTTTTTAAAACAGTGAACTAAAATTGTTTGTTTTGTTTCAGATGTCTACTGAATCGAACATGGAAACCAATGCTGGGAACAATTCCGAGAATCCTCGCGTGGAGGAAGCGCTTCGTGTGGAAACCAACCCTCAAAGGGTGGTTGTCCAAACTGTTTCGAACCACCATGGTGAGAAACCGGAAAAGTTTGTTGGCCAAGACTTTAAACGTTGGCAACAAAAGATGCTCTTTTATTTGACTACCTTGAACTTGGCGAGGTTTCTTAAGGAAGATCCGCCACAGTTGGATGAGAGAATGAGACGGATGTCCAAGCCATCTCTGCTCTTGATGCTTGGAAGCATTCGGAGTTTCTTTACAGAAATTACATCCTAAATGGATTGTCGAATACACTATACAATGTGTATAGTGTTAAGAAAACTGCAAAGGAACTATGGGAGTCCTTGGAATATAAGTATAAAATTGATGACGCGGGCACAAAGAAATTCATTGTGGGCCGTTTTCTCGATTACAAAATGGTGGACTCTAAAACAGTTAAAAGTCAAGTAGAAGTGTTGCAAATAATAATTCATGAAATTCATGCCGAGGGAATGGTAATTAGTGAAAGCTTTCAAGTGACGGCTATAATTGAAAAATTGCCTCCGGCGTGGAAAGATTTCAAAAATTACCTTAAACATAAACGAAAGGAAATGAATGTTGAAGCGCTTGCTATTCATCTTCGAATTGAGGAAGAGAATAAAATTGCGGAAAAGAAGTTGAATAATCTTCTTGTGGCGAAAGCCAATGTGGTGGATCATGTTGATAGCTCCAAGGCCAATAGCAAGGCCAATGGCAAGGCCAAAGGCAAGTTTGTGTCCAGGAAAGGTTCTAGTTTGAAACCAAAGGGAGGAATCTCCAAGAAGAAGTTCGGTGAAACTTGCTACAATTGTGGTATTGTGGGCCACAAGTCTTTCGAGTGCAGAAAGCCAAAGAAGCAAGCAAACATGGTTAATTTTATCTTGAATGAAGTTTCCGATATGCATTTGGCGGCGGTAATTTCCGAGGTGAATTTGGTGGGTTCAAACTCAAATCAGTGGTGAATTGACACCGGTGCTACTAGGCATGTTTGTTCCAACAAGGAAATGTTTAGTAGTTTTGAAGCCCTTGAAAATGGTGAGAAATTGTTCATGGAAAATTCTGCTACTTCCGATGTGAAAGGTCAAGGAAAGGTGGTGCTGAAGTTGACTTCCGAGAAAGAGTTGACTCTCAACAATGTGCTCTATGTGCTCAAAATCCGAAAAAAATTGATGTCCGGATCGCTTTTGATTAAGCATGGTTTTCGTGTTGTGTTTGAATCCGATATGGTTACTTTGTCTAAAAGTGGAATGTTTGTAGGCAAATGATATGTTTATGATGGTATGTTCAAGCTTAGTGCTATGGTTGTAAAAGCAAATGAAATGGCTACTAAGCCTAAGATGAATGAAATGAATAATTCTTCCGTTTACTTGCTTAAGTCTTCCAATCTGTGGCATGATAGACTAGGACATGTTAATTATGATACTATACGTAGATTAATTAACATGAATTGCATACCAAAACGTAAAATAGACTACAAACATAAATGTGAAATTTGTGTAGATGCAAAGTTTGCAAAACCTCCGTTCTATTCTGTTGTAAGAAATAATGAACCACTTGAGGTTCACACGGATTTATGTGACTTCAAGTCAACACAATCACCAGGGGGGGCAATAAGTACTTTATAACTTTTGTTGATGATAGCATAAAATATTTTTATGTGTATCTTCTCAAAAGTAAAGATGAGGCTATAGGGAAATTTGTTCTCTATAAAAATGAAGTTGAAAATCAACTCAATCGAAAAATAAAAGTCATAAGAAGTGATCGTGGTGGTGAGTATGAATTCCCTTTTGAAGGTATTTGTGCTCAACATGGAATAAAACATGTAACAACTTCACCATACACACCACAATCTAATGGAGTTGCCGAGCGCAAAAATCAGACTTTAAAAGACATGATGAATGCCATGTTAATAAGTCGGGGTTACTAGATAACATGTGGGGAGATGCCGTGTTGTCGGCAAACTATGTGTTAAATAAAATGCCCCGAAAGAAAATAAATAAGAGCCCCTATGAATTGTGGTATGGAAGAGTGCCAACATACCAATACATGCGAGTGTGGGGGTGTCTTGCAAATGTTTCAATACCACCTCTCAAAAAGGTGAAAATTGGACCAAAAAACTATTGATTGCATATTTATTGGGTATGCTCACAATAGTAGTGCTTATAGGTTTCTTGTGCATGAATCGAAAATTCAAGATATACACAAGAATACTATAATGGAGTCAAGAAATGCTTCTTTATTTGAGAATGTGTTTCCGTGCAAAAGAGATGAGGCAAGTTCATCTAAAAGGAGACATGATTCAATAGAAGAAGAAGTAGAAGGAAGAAATCATCATGATGAAAATGATGGAAATGATGAAGCGGAGGTAGAACCTCGACGGAGCAAACGAGATAGGGTTGGAATATCTTTTGGCCCATATTTTCTAACATATATGCTTGAAATTGAACCACAAAGTTATAAAGAGGCCGTGAGCTCTTCGGAAGGACCTTTGTGGAAAGAGGCCATTAAAAGTGAGATTGATTCCATTTTACAAAATCACAATTGGAAATTAGTGGATCTTCCTTCGGGAAGCAAACCACTAGGATATAGGTGGATTTTTAAAAAGGAAAATGAAGACGGATGAAACAATTGACAAGTATAAGGCAAGACTTGTAATTAAAGGTTACAAGCAAAAGGAAGGCCTTGATTACTTTGATACATATTCTCCGGTTACGAGAATAACATCCATAAGAATTGTACTTGCGATAACCGCATTGCAGAATCTTGAAGTACATCAAATGGATGTTAAAACAACCTTTCTAAATGGGGATTTAGAAGAGGAAATTTACATGGAGCAACCCGAAGGATTTTCTGCGCCGGGGCAAGAAAATAAAGTGTGCAAATTAGTAAAGTCATTATATGGCTTGAAACAAGCACCAAAACAATGGCATCAAAAGTTTGATCAAGCCATGATGGAAAGTGAATTTAAAATAAATGAATATGTGACAAATGTATCTATGTTAGAGACACGGGAAATGGCTACGTTATTTTGTGTCTTTATATAGATGACATGCTTATCATAGTAAACTGTGATAAAATGATAAAGTCCACTAAAGATATGTTGAACTCAAAGTTTGACATGAAAGATATGGGGTTAGCCGACGTAATCCTTAGCGTGAAAAGTTCAAGAATATCAAATGGACTTGCTTTAAGCCAGTCACATTATATGGATAAGATTCTTGAGAAATTCAGCAAGGGTGACTTAGCTATTGCTGAACCCCAGTAGACATGAGTCAACATCTATCAAAGAATAGAGGTGACGCAGTTTCTCAAGTTGAATACTCGAGAATCATTGGAAGTCTAATGTACTTGATGAGTTGTACTAGACCAGACATTGCTTACACGGTTAGCAAACTGAGTCGGTATACAAGTAATCCTGGAGTGGAACATTGGAATGGTATAGTAAGAGTACTAAGGTACTTGAGATATACTCGAGATTATGGATTACATTATACTAGACATCCGGCGGTAATTGAAGGATATTGCGATGCTAATTGGATATCCGATATAAAAGACTCAAAGTCTACAAGCGGATTTGTGTTTACATTAGCAGGAGCTGCTATATCATGGAAATCTTCTAAACAAACAGTTATAGCTAGATCCACGATAGAATCTGAGTTTATAGTGTTAGATAAATGTGTTGAAGAAGACGAATGGCTATGCCAATTTATAGAAGATATTCCAAGATGGACAAAGCCCGTGCCATCAATATGCATACATTGTGATAGCCAATCAGCGATTGGAAGGGCACACAATCATATGTATAATGGCAAGTCTAGACACATTCGTCGAAGACATAATACCATTAGACATCTACTCTCAACTGGCACAATATCCATTGACTATGTTAAGTCAAAGGAAAATTTAGCGGATCCATTAACCAAAGGGTTAAATAGAGAATTAGTTGAAAGCTCGACGAGGGGAATGGGACTTAAGCCTCTTAAAAGTTAAACACAGCGAAAAACCCAATCTAGATGACTGGAGATCCCAAGAACTAGATTCAATGGGACCACCTAACTGTTAAAAGACTTGTAGCATCACTGTGGGGGAAACAACTCCAAGTCCATTCCGATTAGTGACATCCCGAAAGGACAATGATAAGCCTATGACTTTTAATGATTCTTATGCATCGAAAATTCGAGCTGGGTAATACGGGGTACCTTTAAGAAATCACCTATGTGAGAGAGAAGTGGGGCCGCTTCGAGGAGAATTGTGTGAGGCTCAATTCTTATATCCTCTCGCAGAACGAGGCGTATATTCAGGACCATGATTGAACATAGCTATGAGAATTGAAGTATGTTACGACGATACTTGTGTCAAGCATATGATCGGCTACACAAAAAGCATAACGATTCAAGAACATCGCGTCTATCGATTTACGAGTAGAGTAAATATGCTTGTACGAGCGAAGATTCAATGGGCATTCCCACATCTTCTTATGCAAGTTTTTGTCTGCCGGACTTTATCACCATTTCCGCTTTATTCCTTCATGTGGGAGATTGTTGGAAAAAAGTGTGTTTAGAAGGAAATAATGAGTTATTTTCTTAATTAGTTATGTGTCAAAATGACAAATTGATTGTTGGATTGTGTTCTACTCCATGAGTACATTAAAATCATATATTCATTTGTCCAAAATGGTTGAGGGATGAATGAGATATTAAGGCTCAAAGTAAATGGGTTGAAAGGGGAAAATGTGGTTATCCGACATTGGAAAAAGATGAAAAAGTGGGTTAGTTTATATACTCCTACACTTTAGTAGGAAGTAAGATTGTGATACATAGAGGCTCTCTCTCGTGCACAGGTGCGCAGGGGGGTGCAAATCATGAACCGAAATGGGCTTTGGGCTACCGAACTCATGTGCATGCGCGTCACGCGGACACGAATGTATCTCCGAAATAGTTTGTCCGCACGAGCCTACTTTTTGCAAAAAAAAAAAGTTCCAAACTTGACCCAATGTAACTGGCAGTGAGGCGGGCGCCTGGACCTGGCTGATGCAGCCGCCTGGAGGCCAGTAGGTGCTGCCCAATTGAGCACCAATGAGGCGAGCGCCTGGGCTCCAGCAGCTGTACGCCAGAATGATTTCACACAGCTATGTAACTGTTCAAAAGGCTGTTAATGAGTGTACAAATTTAACAGCTATGTAATTGATCAAATGGTTGTTATGAGCTAACTAATTGTGCAATTTATTTCAATAATTGTATTGATTAAGAAAATTAAAACATGATTTTAATTTTCGGTTATCTCATTGGATTATATACAAAGGCAAGAACAGAACAAGAAGAGCACACACAGATTTTCAGAATTCTCTACACTCCATTTTCGTTGCATCTTGAACAATTCTTTTCGTTGGCCTCCTGCATTTAATCGTGGTGATATTGTCCAAGCATTTGACTTCAGTTCGCCGGAGGTCCTATTGTGCAGCAACCATCCGATCGATCCGTTTCATCCTGGGAGGCAATCGTCCCATTCAATCTCAAGCACAACGTGGTGAGGAGGCGAAATTTGTCTTAAGGAGAATGTGATCTCACATAACTCGGACATCTTTGACAATCCATTTATTTTCTTTTCTTTTTTATTTCTGTTTTAATTAGTTTTTTTTAACATCCATTCATTGTTGTTTCTGTAATAGTTATTCCAACATAAAAGATGTTCCAACATTTGTCCCTTATGCTTGGTGATAAGAATTATTCACTAGTCCCAAGCATGTGCATAACAAACAAGTTTTACTGTCAAACCACTGATTTCTCCGCTTCACTAGTATTTTTTACACCTCAAAATAAATATTGTATTGCAGTTGATTTGTTAATTTTTTTTAATAAAAAATTATTGAATACACCCACACAAAATTGATATGGAACCAACGAATTGAAAGAATTTAGAACTGCAATAGCGAATCAATTGTAAATTGCAAAATGGTCACGTCCCACTTTCCTAAGCCATCGCTTAATATCAAAAAGTCTATCATGTAATCTCATATTTATCCTTGAATGCGGATAAATATAAATCAATGTTACTTGCAAAGAATTTTCCCTCAACCTTTTTGAAAATAAAAATGTCCACTTAAATATTTGATGTTTACATCATGGCCCACTAAAATGGGCCCACTGGGCCGAATATTTAACATATTCGTTTAAATTCTGTCAAAAAAAAAATTCAAGATTATAACTCTCTTGTTACAAAATTGTACAAGTTGCAACATTTGTTTCTTGATTTGATACAACATATTGACCTTAAGATAAAGACGATAACGTGGTTGAAACGTGGTCATTTAGTGTGCTAAGCTGACAAAGACATCTGTCACCTTTGCACTTACACTCTACTCTTAAGCTTTTTTTTTTTTTTTTTTTGATATCAGGGTTAATTGCCGAACTTGTCAGGACCATGGGGCCCCTTAATATCTTGGCGGAGGTAAATCGCGGGATGTGTCCTATGCAAGTGGCGGTAGCACTATACTTTCAGAGCCCCAAGGGAGCCCTCCTACAAGGCATTTACATCACTCTTACATCACCAATTGACTGCTCCAGCTGTTCCTGCCAAGGCAATTGCATCACTCCTACAACACCAATTGGCTGCTCCAGCTGGTCCTGCCAAGATTTGAACTTCCCACACTGAGGTTACAAGCCCAGCAATGCTGCTTCCTTAACTCCACGGATGTGCCCCGGGGAGCTCCAAAGGACTCTGAAACCCAAAGTAGAAATTAAATCACACAGAAATTTCCCTTGAGGAGAATCGAACCGGTGACCTCCCCTTCGAAAAGTCACCAACATACCACTGGGCCAAGGCCACTTTGGTCACTCTACTCTTAAGCTATTTGACGTTAAAAGGTTCATAAGTTTAAAGTTACTGCTAGTTAAATTAAAGACATTATTTTATATCAAAAAATTGATGAATCTTGTTTATAATATATAAATATTATGGATTATTTCTTTTAACGTCAATTAATTTTGACTTTATCATGGTAGTAGAGCTGGGTCATTAACATGTGTGAGCCTAAAGTTTGGCCCACAATGTTCTAGCCCTACATCAACCAATTATATGTACACGTGTAAGCCAAAAATCTCGGCTACGCATGATATGTCGTGTTGAAGCAATTATTCCATATCGAAAAATTAGCTAGCCAAACATTGGTTATATAAAGATCATGAGCTACTACTCTCATTGTCAATTGGCTTTCAGATAGAATCTCAAACTTTATAATGTTATCAAAGCAGGTCCGTTGAAACACTTCTATTAGCACCAATTGATTTTATGTAGAACTTCGGACTTTAAGAGTTACCTAATTGTTTTAATATTGGGCGACTTTCTCTAGGGCCAGTCATACGAGATTTAAACCCAATGTAGGATACAGAATTTCAAAAATTCCAAAGACACCTCTCGTTCTCTTATAATTGAATTATAAGGCTATTTTGTCTCTTATAATTGAGTTATAAGAGTTTTTTTTTTCAATTTTCACATTATTAAACTCTATTAAAATCAATTATTTACAAAAATGCCACCGGTTAAGTCACTTATTTAAGAAACTGTCATTTCACTAATGGTGCAACTCTTATAATTGAATTATAAGACCAAATCAACTCTTATATTTTAGCTATAAGAAAATTATTTCTAAAAAAATAAAAAATTACAATAATAGCAACGAATTAATCACATAATTTACATATTATAATTCTTATAGATGAAGTATGAGACCGATTCACCTTTTATAATTCAGCTATAAGACAATTATTTCAACAACAAAAAATCAAAAAATTCAATATGAATTACACTATACAAACTCTGATGATTCAATTATCAGACCAATAATACACAAATATTTCATATTCAATGCACAAACATGAGCCATAAGCCATAAACCAAACACCACTAAGCTCCTCCTTTCTTTTTCTTTTTTTCTTGCCAACACTGCCTGACATATTGTTGGATGTGATGGCTTGATGTCCTGGCAAAGAGTGCGGCAAGTCATGCGGTTGTGCGGTTGTGGTTTGCGGTTGGTCTTCTATGCGGTCAGCCGTGTTGTGCGGTTGACCGCATGTCAGCGGCTCAGCGCGGTTTTGAATTCTATGGGATTTGCCATAGAAGGTGCGGTCGACCGCATGGTTGGTGGGCCGGGCCTGACAGACGTGTAGACTGGTAACGGGCCTCAAAGGGGGGTGCGAGAGGCGGAGCCTCTCGTGGTATGGATTACGGGATTTTCTATATTCGTTTATCTTAGTTGTTGGGCTAGGGTTTTGTCTCATATATATATATATATATGATTGTAACCTATGTAAACATATAGATTATTGCACAGAGTAATAGAAAAAGCGGCCGAAATTAATAACCCCAATTACATCTCTTTCTCTTTCGATTTCCCAATTGTGTTCTTTGTTTTTGTCAATAGCTTCCGCTGCGATTGCACAACAACTGGTATCAAAGCCAGGTTGCGATGGCTGGGGTTAATTCTATCACCGTGAAGTCAAATGTTCAGAAGTTTGATGGGCATGGAAACTTTGCATTGTGGCAAAGGAGGGTGAAGGATTTTCTGGTTCAAGCAGGCTTGGGAAAAGTTCTTCGATCTTCAGATAAACCTTATGATATCGAAGAAGGTCCATGGAAGGAGTTGCAAGAGCGAGCTGTATCTTCTATACGGTAGTGTCTTGGGGATGAGGTGGTGTATCATGTGATCGATGAGGAATCACCGACGAAGGTTTGGGAGATTTTGGAGGCTAGGTATCTGTCGAAATCCATCTCGAACAAATTGCATCTTAAGCAACGGCTGTATGGTCTTAAGATGGTAGAGGGTTCTGACCTAGAATCTCATATACACACGTTTAATCAAATTCTCAACGATTTGGTTAGGGTGGAGGTAAAGTTCGAGGATGAGGACAAGGCGTTGATGCTGTTGAATTCGTTGCCCAATTCTTTAACATACGAAAACCTTGTTACTACGTTGACGTGGGAGAAGGAGACTGTGGAATTGCAACTGGTCACAGAAGCTCTTCTAGCTTTTCATAAACGGAAGAAGTCCGTTGATGAACTTGCGGGTGAGGGGTTATTTGTGAAGGAAAATCAGGAACGTGGGAGATCCCAGTTCCGGGATAACTCGCAGAGACAGAATTCTCGTTCTCAGTCAAGGAAGAAGTACAAGGGAAATTGTTTTAAGTGTGGGCAGAAGGGGCATAAGAGGCAAAATTGTCCGGAGAAGGGGAACGGTAAAGGCAAGGAAGGATCTTCAAAGTCAGTCAATGTGGTTGAAGATTGCTCGGAGGATGTGGATGGAGATATGCTCACGACTTCATCAGCTGTGGAGTACCCGACAGATGCCTGGATTCTGGATTCAGCATGTTCGTTTCATGTGACGGCGAATCGTGATTGGTTCGATACCTACAGTGCATTGAGTACTGGTATAGTTACTATGGGTAATGGTGCTACTTGTAAAATTGCTGGCATAGGAACTATAAGAATTAAGAGGTATGATGGTGTAGTTAGAACGTTATGTGATGTTAGACATGTTCCGGAGGTTTCTAAAAATCTGATTTCATTGGGTACCTTGGATGCTAATGGTATGTCCTATAAAGTTCAAGGTGGGGTAGTGAAAGTAGTGAAGGGAGCTATGGTTGTGATGAAGGGTGAGAGGGCTCTAAGAACATTTACAAGTTGCTAGGGAGCACGGTTGTAGGTGGAGTCACATCCGTTGAGTCTGAGGTTGATACTGATGCCCTTCTATGGCATATGAGGCTTGGTCACATGGGTGAAAGGGGAATGCGGGAACTTCATAAACGAAAGTTGTTGAAGGGTGTGAAAACTTGCAAACTGGAGTTTTGCAAGTATTGTGTTCTTTGAAAGCAGAACAAGGTGCAATTCAAGACGGGTAAGCATACAACAAAGGGCATTCTTGATTATGTTCATTCAGATGTGTGGGGGCCGGTTAGAACGGAATCTAGAGGAGGACATTATTACTTTGTGACTTTTATTGATGATTTTTCGAAGAAGGTTTGGGTTTACTTCATGAGGCACAAGTCAGAAACTTTTGAGAAGTTCAAAGTGTGGAAAGCTGAAGTGGAAAATCAAACGAGGCAAAAATCAAGTGTTTGAGGAGTGATAATGGGACAGAGTACACAGATGGCGAGTTCAAGAAGATTTGTCGAGAGCATGGAATCAAGAGGCACTACACGGTACGCAAGACACCACAACAAAATGGTGTGGCTGAGAGGATGAATAGAACTATTGCGGAAAGGGCGAGATGTCTACGATTCAATGCGGGGTTGGCGAAGAACTTTTGGGCTGATGCGGTGAGTATGGCATGTTTCTTGATTAACAGATCACCTAGAGTCTCTTTGGATAACAGGTTTGCGGAGGAGGTATGGACGGGTAATGAGGTAGACTTCACCAATATCTGGGTGTTTGGGTGTCCATCCTATGTGCATATCCCTGGTGAAGAGCGGTCGAAGCTTGACCCAAAGTCAAAACAGTGTGTCTTTCTCGGGTATGAAACAGGTGTGAAAGGATACAAGCTTTGGGATCCCAAGTCAAGCAATGTGGTGATTAGTAGGGATGTAGTCTTTGATAAAAAGGCTATGTTGAAATGTACTCAAGATGATAAGGAGAAGGTGCCAGAAAGCAAAGAGGGCGAGAAGCAGGTTATTGAGGTGGAGCTACGTGAGGATGATACTGATGCGGATCTCACTCTTCCGGATTCAGAGACAACTACACAGGAAGTGGCTAGTACTTCAGTTGGGAGACCTAAGAGAGTAATCAAGCCACCGATCAGGTATGGGTTTGAAGACATGGCTTCGCATGTTCTTGTTCTTAGTAGTGGAGACCCAAGTACTTTTAAGGAGGCAATAAACAGTCCGAAAAAGGACAAGTGGGTAACTGCTATGGCGGAGGAGATGGAGTCATTGTACAAGAATGATACATGGGATTTGGTGGAGCTTCCTAAAGGGAAGCGTGCTATTGGTTGCAAGTGGGTTTTCAAGCGCAAGGAAGCAGTATCAGAAAAAGAGGGGGAAAAGTTCAAGGCTCGGTTGGTAGCAAAGGGGTACTCGCAGCGAGAGGGGGTGGATTATAATGAGATTTTTTCGCCTGTTGTGAGACATACTTCCATTCGGATTGTGTTGGGTCTTGTAGCGCACTATGATTTGGTGTTGGATCAGATGGATGTGAAAACTGTGTTTCTACATGGTGAGTTGGATGAGCAGATTTTCATGTAGCTACCACATGGGTTCACGAAGCCCGGGCAGGAGCGTTTGGTTTGTAGATTGAAGAAGTCACTTTATGGGCTGAAGCAGTCTCCAAGGCAGTGGTATACGAGGTTTGACTCCTACATGGTACGTATTGGCTACAAGCGTTGTGAGTATGATTGATGCGTGTATGTGAAGAGCCTTGATGATGGTTCTTTTATTTTTCTGTTACTGTATGTGGATGATATGCTTATCACTGGTAGAAGTAAGAACGAGGTCAATCAGTTGAAGGCCTTGTTGAGTACAGAGTTTGACATGAAGGATTTGGAGGAAGCCAAGAAGATTCTTGGGATGGAGATTCCCCGAGACAGAAAATCTAGGAGATTGTGGTTGTCTCAAGCCGGCTATGTGGAGAAGGTGTTGGAGAGGTTCAATATGCGGGATGCAAAACCCGCAAGACACCATTGGCGAGTCATTTTAATTTATCTGCCTCAGATTCCCCGAGTTCGACTGAAGATATTCAGAGTATGTCAAAGGTTCCCTATGCAAGTGCAGTGGGAGGTCTCATGTATGCTATGGTTTGCACTAGGCCAGATTTGGCGCAAGCCATTAGTGTGGTTAGCAAGTATATGGCGAATCCGGGTAAACAGCATTGGGAAGCAGTCAAGTGGATTCTCAGATATTTGAAGGGCACGATGGATTATGGCATCATGTTTGGAGGAAAGAGTGAGGAGCTTTCTGTTGTGGGATATGTTGATTCAGATTATGCGGGTGACTTGGATCGGAGGAGGTCAACTACGGGATATGCAATTACTCTTGCAGGTGGTCCTATATGTTGGAGGTCTATGATCCAATCTATCATTGCATTGTCTACAACGGAAGTGGAGTACATGGCAGCGGTTGAAGCTGCAAAGGAAGCCTTATGGCTTTGGGGTTTGGTCAACGAATTGAGTATCCAGCAAGGTGGAGTGAAGTTGCTTTGTGACAGTCAAAGCGCGATTTTTCTGGCAAAGAATCATATTTATCATCAACGGACGAAACATATTGATGTTTGATTTCACAAGATTCGGGAGTTGATTGATATGGGTGAGGTTGTGCTAGAGAAGGTTCACACTACGGAGAATGCTGCTGATATGTTGACAAAGCCGGTTACTACTGACAAGTTCAAGCATTGTTTGGATTTGTTGCACATCTCTAGCTGTTAGAGATGGGGAGGTTCGATGTCTACACGGGGTGGTTCGGGTATTGGTTCCTTGTATCTTCTGTTGGGTTGGGTGAATGCTCGCCAAGGTGGAGATTGTTGGATATGATGGCTCGATGTCCTGGCAAAGGGTGCGGCAAGTCATGCGGTTGTGCGGTTGTGGTTTGCGGTTGGTCTTCTATGCGGTCAGCCATGTTGTACGGTTGACCGCATGTCCAAGCAGCTCCAACGCGGTTTTGAATTCTATGGGGTTTGCCATAGAAGGTGCGGTCGACCGCATGGTTGGTGGGCCGGGCCTGACAGACGTGTAGACTGTTAACGGGCCTCAATGGGGGGTGCGAGAGGCGGAGTCTCACGTGGTATGGATTACGGACTTTTCTATATTCGTTTATCTTAGTTGTTGGGATAGGGTTTTGTCTCATATATATATATATATATATATATATATATATATATATATATATATATATATATATATATATATATATATATATATATATATATATATATATATATATATATATATATATATATATGATTGTAACCTATGTAAACATATAGATTATTGCACAGAGTAATAGAAAAAGCGGCCGAAATTAATAATCCCAATTACATCTCTTTCTATTTCAATTTCCCAATTGTGTTATTTGTTTTTGTCAACAGCTTCCGCTGCGATTGCACAACACATGTGATGAGGAGATCCATTTCCAGTTTTCACCAATAATAAACCCCCTTTCTTTTCTTTTTCATTTCTACCAATAATACAACACTACTTGTGTAACAAACAGCCAGGTCACTTGAATCTCCCTCGCCCCACCCCCCGACCATGCCAACTAAACCAGCTTCTTTCTTGTTTTTTTTTTTTACCCCAATTATTGTCTGGTACACAGCTTTTTTTACACCAATCCATATTATACAGCGGGAGACGGAGGCGGCAATGGAGAGGAGTGGACGGATGTGGTGTTGGACGTAGATGGGAGAGAGAGGGGAATGGAGAGAGACAACCGATGACAAAAGGAGGAGGAGATGAGAGCAAGCCGTCGCCGGTCGCCGGAGGGAGTGGGTAGCCGAGAGGTGAGAGGGTTTTTAGAGAGAGAAAGGGGAGAGTATGTGTGTGTGTGAGTGTTTTTTAAAGCGAGAGGGAAGAGATCAAAATGGAGAGGGGAGAGGAAATGATGTGGGGGAAGGGAAGGAGAGGGGGAGCCTATTTCGAGAGAACTCTCTGTTTAAAATTCACAATAGACATTTCCTTAAAAAATAATATCTTAAAATTAGGCTTCGTTTGTTTGGGGGAAAATGTTTTTCGAAAAATATTTTTCTCATTTTTCGGTGTTTGTTTTACATCAGAAAATAGGGAAAACCTCATTTTTATGTTATTTTTCGGAAAACATTTTCATTTTTCGAAAAATATTTTGCCAGAAATCACGAAAAATGTTTTACGCTAAACAAACGGAGCCGAGGACCTTTGATAAATATTTCCTTTAATATTTTCTATGATCATATACGAGTACTATACTTGCTTTATCTCAACTCAAAAAAAAAAAAAAAAAAAAAAAAAAAAAAAGGCGTATGAGAAATAAGAAGAGATACTCTCTCCGTCCCGCCTCGAAAGAAGCACTTTTGATCAATATAAGTTAACTTTGACTCAAACATAAATGCAAATCTAACCATTTTATTAAAATTCTAAAAATTGTTATTCATAAACCATTTAATGATTTATCAATAACAATTTTTAAATTTTTAATAAGATGATTAGATTTGCATTTATGTTTGAATCAAAGTTAACTTATATTGACCAAAAGTGTCCTTTCGAGCGGGATGGAGAGAGTATATAATATTAAATTATTGTGAATATAGATAATGAGTAGAGAATAGTAAATTAGTTAGTTGATGTGAACAAGTCTCATTAATTAAAATATATAAAAAATATTTCACTTTAGAGTTTGCAATTCTTAACGAAATATTTAAAATGAAAAATTTCGCAATTTGGAGTAATTTGCAATTTTTAACGAAACATTTAAAATGATTTTTTTTTTGCAATTTGGAGTAATATGAAAGAGGTATAATTGTATGAAATTACTCCATGGAGGGAGTATAGTTTTATATTTATATTTCCCTACCCGCCAAATCTACAGGGAACATGGTCAACTGATTTGAGAAAAAGATCCATGTTTGCTGTTGGGTGTTATGGCCAGCTTATCTGAAGTGAGAGAATTAGATAAGGTTGAAACTTTATGAAAAATGTGCATCCCATATGTCTTCTAGATTAGAGAATTTATAGATGCATGAACATGGTTATACGATTCTCTCTTTCCCAAAATGGGACAATATTGATCATTCAATTTGGGAGATAAGGGAGGGAGGAGTAATATATGGCATTCTACTATTTTTAAAGGTTTAAAATTATTATTATATACTCTTCCCCTTTCATAATAATTTGCACTCATTTGTTCATTCAGCATGGTTTCTCATTGATAACTTTCATTATCCTAAATGAAATTATTAAAATATTTTTTTTATCTAATAAAATTCACTTATCTTACATCTAATAATTATACACTACTATTCTCAATCTCAATTTCAATTTCTCACTTTTACCTTACTTTTTATACTAACAACATTTGTACCATCTAAAACAACAATACTCTATAACTTCAAAATTAGCTCCAAGGAACTCCTACCCTTACTCTATTATTAATCAACTATATTTCTTGTATCAAATCTGGTGCAATGGATAGAGCTGTAATATCTCGTTTTCTTTCTTTCTTGTGATTCTTTTTTGACATATATGAAAAGATTTTATGAAAAAATTATAAAATACACTACTAGAAATTGATGTATTAGGGTCAACAAATTGCCGTCCTTAAAAGCCCATTTATCGTCCCTAAAAGTATTTAGGTCGGCCTTTGGGACGGGAAATGAGGGCCCTAAATAACATGTGACTCTAAAAGTTTTAGGACCCCCGTCACCGTCTCAAATACATTATTTAAGTCGGCATATTGCCGACCCTAATAAAAAATAAATATATATTTTTTTTTGCCGAAAATTTTTGGAGCCAAATAGTTTTTGGTACCGGTTGTTAGGGACGAGGTAGTCGACCCTAATAATATTTGGCGCCAAATATTTTTTTGGAGGGAAATTATTAAGGACCATGTCGTCCAACCCAAATATATTTTTGTGCCAAAATCACATTTTTTTGGGAAAGAAATAAGGTCGAATATAAATGACCCAAATAAAATTTGGTGGCAAAATGTAAATATTTATCATTAATTATCAAACACTACTAATTATATATATACACAACCACACATGCATACAATATACTTGTAAATATATCAAATTATACTTGTAAATATATCAACCTGACAATAAGAAAGTAATAAGAAAGTAATGCATTAACTAAATTTAATCAACCACATCATCTAAACAAAAAGTTAACTATTACCTAAGAACTAAGATAGATGAAATAGAAGAGTTCAATACTCCTTTTAAAATAATTTGATCTAAAACTATTCTCTAAGTAAGTCAAATCATCCATATTGCATACCGCATCCGATTCTTTTGCTTGATGAGGAAACAAGTGCGCTTGATTCAGAGCAACCAGTTTGTTGTGGCATTACCACTGTCTCCATTGTCCACTAATTGAATTTTCAAACACCCCACTTAATCCTAGTTGGGTTATTTCAGGCATCATCAATTGCCAATCACTTAACTTAATAGAGTGAAATATGATGTATGTGGACTTTCAAGTGAATTTACTAGATTTACCTGTCGAATCATCAAGCTCATTATCATTGGACAAAATATAAATATAATACAATGTCTTCATTTCTAAATAATACAATGTCCAAATAGTAATTGAGCATCCTAACTCGCAGTAGTTTATTCAGAAGGATATTATTAATCAAAAACTGGAAGGGAACAATAATATGAAACATTTTCTTGACATATATATTGGGTATAAAGAATAAATGTAAGTTTTAATCACACTTATAATAAGAATTAAGTAATCAGTTTATAAGGCCTCTCAAGAAATGCATATTGGTAATTACCCACTGCTGGAAGCTACAATAAGTGAAGACAAAGGCTGCGCAGTAGTACTTGCTGTGGTAGCAGCAGTTGTGGTAGTATCAGGGACGCCTGTAAAGAAAATTAACTAAAGTTAGATAACAACCCTAGTCCCAAATTCCAGGGGGCTTCACTGAAAACGAGTAGAAGAATAAGCAAATCAAATTATCAATCCAACTGAGTACAAAATTACGCCGACAGGACCATAGCCGGAATACACGAACATTACCATAGCAGAATTAAGCGAACAAGAAGTCACCAAACAGTCACAAAGAGGAAGAAATCAATTCTCTAGGGTTTATACGGTAGAAGATTAAAACCTACTGGCCTGTTCCGCCATAGAGAGAAAAAGATGGAGTCGACCGTCGGCGTGGTTACCTGTTCCGCTATAGAGAGAAAAGGATGGAGTCGGCGCGATTCATTAGGGTAAACGACGGAGAGGGAGAGGGAGAGGGAGACGTGGATTTTGGATTTTGGTGGGTTTTCTTTTTTTTTTATTATGAAATTGTCTATGGCTTAGAACAAGTGAGGCGAAACTCACAAGGTGAGACGAAACTCACAAGTGTTGTCCTTAGTGTTGGCAACACTAACAACAACACACACCAATTCTAGAAAAATAAAAATAAATAGAATAAATCTAATTTGCAGCGGAATAATTAAAACAATACACAAGAATATAATTTTTATCAAGTTATATAAATATATAACTTGATGGGTGCCAGGAGGGCAAGACCTTTCTATTAATAATATGAATTCAATACAAGGTCGAAGAAGTGTCCTTTAATGATAAACAATCATTAACTTAAGGAACTACATATAAAGAACTCTCTCTGAAAATGAACACTCAAAACCTCACAAAAATATGAAAATCTATATGAAATTCTCGAGTGTCGGACTGAGTGTTGCCAACACTGAATGGCAACACTTTACGTTTTCTGAATTGGATGATCTTCAATGAAGATCCACTGCACTATTTATAGGCCACAAATACTTGGAGCCTACTCAAAATGATCAGTAACAGCCTTGAAGTTTGTTTCCTCCATTTTAGCCTTCTCGCCTCAAATGTAGGAGACTTAGTCTTCTTTGGCTTCTCTTGCTTGTACCTCTCAGCTATAGATGCCTTGTACTCTGACTTGTTCTCCCCCTGAATAGCTAGATAATATCTCTTTTTGCTTGGTCATTAATTAATCATATAAACACATGTTTATATATTAATTTTCTCCTCTTCTTCGAACATCACGCCTGGACAGTTTCTGATGACCTATTCAAACTCATTTTAAGTAGACTAACTACTGTTATTTAAACATTAATTTTCACATTATTATTTGTGAAAAATACAGTAACTATTTCAGTGTTGCCAAATTCAAATGGCAATACTTGTGGCAACACCAGTGGCAACACTGGTTTGCAATACTTGGGACAACATTTATGGCAACACATAATCTAACATTAACATATTATTTAGTTTAATAATTTTGATAAAAGCAAGGACTCCAAATGGGCCGTCCCTAAATTTTAAACCAATTAGGATTTTTGCAGCAGTCTCATTTAGCCGATAATAGGGACTATTCACTTCGTCCGACCCAAAAAACCTAGTCCCTAAAAATATCTTTTTTTGTTGTGATATATGTAACTTAATATTATTTATATAAGTGAAACAATAATGAATATTTAATAATATTTTTATTTGATATAAGATTTAAAACAAATTATTGGATATGTTTAGTTCAAAAATTGCACAATTCACTACAGGAAACAGCACTATATACGGTGGATTTTAACCGCCGTATATAGTCTACCGTATAAAGTCGCGTCGTATATAGTATTTACGGTGGATATTTCGCCGTAAGAATAGAGACATGAATTAAGTATTAATTTAAAATATAAAAGATATAAGGAATGTAAGCCTCATGTATGGAATCACTTACTCTAGGTATTGTTCAACATCTTCAGTATTGAAAAGCACATATCTATGCGCTTGTACTCGTGTGATGTAATCAAGGGTAATTACCTCTTCTTTTCCTACAAAGCGGCCTAACTCGTCACCTTCATCATCATTTCTTCTAGGACGATTGGACTTTGTCTCAATGTCATTCAAATATTGTGTACAAAAAGTCATGCATTCTTCAGCCACAATTGCCTTAGCTATGGAGGCCTCGGGGTGGGCTCTTATGTCTTATGCTAAACCAGATGTAAAAAGGTTTTTAAATTTTTTCAAAGTAAATTTAATATGGATGTACCTCTCTACTGAAAACATCCAACGAAATTGTATTGAGCCTGCTAGCAAGGCCTCCTCGGCTAAATGCAACGGCAAGTGCTTCATAACATCAAAGAAAGCTGGTGGGAATATTTTCTCGAGAGCGCATAGTGTGACAGCCATCTGATCTTGCATCTTTTCGAGATAAGCAAGTGTATTCACCTTTGAGGATAATTGCCTAAAGAAATTTGCCAACTCAATGATGGCTTTTACAACAGAAGTAGGCAATGCTTTTCGAACAGCGAAAGGGAGTAGTTGTTGGAGCAAAATATGACTATCATGGCTCTAAGACCTCAAATAGTTCTTTCCTCTAGATGTACACAACGAGATATGTTTGACGAGTAGCCATCAGGGACTTTGACTCCCTTTAGAACTTTCAAGAATGTGTCTTTATGCTTCTTACACATTGTGAACTGAGCCGGAGGCATAATTTCTTTGCGAGATGGAAGCATTTGTAGATGCAAAGGTTTCCGAATGTTCATCTCTTTTAGGTCTCTTCTTGATTTCACATTATCTTTTGATTTCCCCGCAATACCTAAAAGAGTATGTAGCACATTATCACACACATTTTTTTCAATGTGCATAACATCAAGATTATGACGAACATGGTTATTTGCCCAATATGTCAACTCAAGGAAGATAATCCTCTTTTTCCAATTGTGACTCAACTTAGGAACCTTTCTCTT